>JAQZBX010001156.1:58173-88074 GCA_029593785.1 Cabassous unicinctus | reverse complement strand
AAAAAAAAAAAAAAAAAAGCAATACCGGATTCCTGGAGGGATTGCAGAGATCAGTGCCACTCTCAAGAATTTGAACGATGCAGGGGTGGTGATTCCCACCACATCCCCAATCAACTCTCCTAATTGGTCTGTGCTGAAAACAGATGGGTATTGGAGGATGACAGTGGATTATCATAAATTTAACCAGGTAGTGACTCCAATTGCAGTTACTATTCCAAGTATGGTATCATTGCTTGAGCAAATCAACACAACCCTTGGTACCTGATAGGCTGCTACTAATCTGGCAAATGTTTTTTTCTCAATTACTATTAGCAAGGCTACCAGAAACAGTTTGCTTTCAGCTGGAAAGGCCAGCAATATACCTTCATTGTCCTACCACAAGGTTGTATCAACTCTTTTGCCCTACATCATAATATTGTCTGCAGGGAACTTGACTGTCTCTCCATCCCACAAGACATTGTGCTGGTCCATTATATTGATGATATCATGATGATTGCACCTTGTGAGCAAGAAACAGCAACTACTCTAGACTTATTGGTAAGGCACTTGTGTGAGAGAGGATTGGACATAAATCCAACAAAAATACAGAGGCCTTCCACCTCAGTGAAATTTCTAGGTGTCCAGTGGTGTGGGGAATGTTGAGATATCCCTTCTAAAGTGAAGATAAGCTGTGGCCCCTCCTACAACCAAAAAAAAAAAAAAAAAAAGAGGCTCAATGCTTATTTGGCCACTTCGGATTTTGGAGACAATATATTCCTCATTTGAGGGTGCCACTCAAGCCCATTAAACCAAGTCAACAGAAAATCTGCTAGTTTTGAGTGGGGACCAGAACAAGAGGAGGCTCTACAACAGGTCCAGACTGTTGAGCAAGCTGCATTGCCACTTGGGCCATATGATCCAGCAGATCCAGTAGTGCTGCAAGGTGTTTGGCAGGCCCCTATAGAAGAATCACAATGCAGACACTTAGAATTTTGGAGTAAAGCTCTGCCATCCTCTGCACTTAACTGCTCTCCTTTTTAGTAACAGGTTTTGGCCTAATACTGGGCCTTAGTAGAAACTGAACGCTTAACCATGGGCCACCAAGTTACCATGAGACCTGAGTTGCCTATCATGAGCTGAGTATTGTCTGATCTGCTAAACCATAAAGTTAGGCATCCACAGCAGCACTCCATAATAAAGTGGAATTGCTATATATGAGATAGGGCTCAAGCAGGTCCTGAAGGTACAAGTAAATTATATGAGGAAGTGACCCAAATGCCCATGCTCACCAGTCTTGCCACTTTACCTTCTCTTTCCCAGTCCACAGCTATGGACTGTTAAGGAGTTTCTTACAATCAGTTGACTGAGGAACAGAAAATTTGGGCCTGGCTTACAGATGGTTCTGCATGAAAAGCAGGTACCACCCGAAAGTGGGCAGCAGCAGCACTGCAGCCCCATTCTGGAAAGTCCCTGAAGGTCAGTGGTGAGGGGAAATCCTTCCAGTGGGCAGAACTTCGAGCAGTGCACCTGGTTGTTCATTTTGCTTGGAAGGAGAAATGGCCTGAGGTGCATTTGTACACTGAATCATGGGCTGTTGCCAATGGTTTGGCTGGATTGTCAGGGACTTGGAAGGAACGTAATTGGAAAATCGGTGACAAAGAGGTCTGGGGAAGAGATATGTGGATAGATGTTTCTGAGTGGGCATAGAAAACACCAAGATATTTATGTACCACATGAATTCTCACCAGAGGGTGATGTCAGCAAAGGAAGATTTTAATAATGAAGAAAATAAGGTGAACCATTCTATGGCTAGCATTCAGCCTCTTTCCCCAGCTACTACTGTCATTGCCCAATGGGCTCATAAATAAAGTGGCCATGGTGTAGGGATGGATATTATGCATGGGCTCAGGAATATGGACTTCTCGACACCAAGGCCGACCTGACTACAGCCATTGCTGAGTGCCCAGACTGCCAGCAGCAGAGACTCATACTCAGCCCCTGATGTGGAACCATTCCCCAAGGTGTTCAGCCTGCTATCTAGTGGCAGGTTGCTTACATTGGGCCACTTTCACCATGGAAAGGGCAGCAGTTTGTTTTAACTGGAATAGATACATACTCCAGATATGGGTTTACGTTCCCTGCATGCAATGCTTCTTCCAAAACTACCGTCTGTGGACTTACTGAATGTCTTACCATGGCATTCCACACAGCATTGCTTCTGATCAAGGAACCCACTTCACAGCAAATGATGTGGGGGAATGGGCACATGCCCATGGAATTCACTGGCCTGAAGCAGCTAGATTGATAGAACAGTGCAATGGCCTTTTGAAGACTCAATTATGGAGCCAAGTACCTGTCAATACCTTGCAGGGCTTGGGCAATGTTCTCCAGAAAGCTGTGTGTGCTCTAAATCAGAATCCCCTATATGGTGCTATTTCTCTCATAGCCAGGATTCTTGGGTCCCAGAATCAAGTGGTGGAAATGGGAGTGGCACCTCTCACTTTACCCCTAGTGATCCACTAGGAATATTTTTGCTTCCTTTCCTGCAACCTAAAGCTTTGCTGGTCTACAGGTCTTAGTTCCAGAAGGATTGCTTCCACGAGGAAACACTACAACAATTCAATTGAATTTAAGACTGCCATCTGGCCATTTTGGGATCCTTGTGCCTCTAATCAATAGGCAAAGAAGGGAATTACTGTACTGGCTGGTGTGATTGATCCTGACTATCATGAGGAAATAGGACTGCACAGACACAATGGCAGTAAGGAAGAGTTTGTCTGGAATACAAACTCTAGAGTATCTCCTAGTACTGCCATGCTCTGTGATTAAAGTCAATGGTAAGCAGCAACAACTCAGTCCAGGCAGGACTCACAATGGCCCAGAATCTTCTGGAGTAAAGGTTTGAGTCACTCCACCCAGGAAAGAACCATGGCCAGCTGAGGTACTTGCTGAGTGTAAGGGGAACATGGAATGAGTAGTGGAAGAAGATAGTGATAAAAATGAGCTTTGATCAAGTGACCAGTTACAGATACAAGGACTGTAATGGTCATGAATATTTCTCCCTTGTTTTGTTATGAGTATGTTTGTATATGTACAGGAAACAAATATCTTTGTTTTCTTCCCTATCCTTTTCCCTTATCATATCACATAAGTCATATTGCAACTGGATTTTGTTTAGGCTCTTGACTAAGCTACAAGAAATGAATTTCAAGAGCATGCTGGGTTAGTTAGGCTAGTAATTTATTAAGCAATGATGAGAAGAGAAATGGGAGAAAATAACAGATCATAGGTCCCAGGTAGAGAGGAAGGGGATGAAGAGTGATAAAGAGGACTGAGTTACAGAATAAAATTTCCCATTATAGATTATAAATGCCCAGGTTTTACTTGCATATTGATCCAGGCAGGGATGAAGAAGGCCAGAATAGGGCACAAACAGGCACCAGGACAGGGGGAAGGCAAAAGAGAGCAAAAGGCTTTTGTGATTGCTTTTTAAACCATTAATTATTCTGCCCCTTTGCTAATGACACAGGAGGAGTCCCAGCTGTTTGCTGTTTTGATTGATTACCCCACCCATCAATCCCCCAGGAGTGCCCAATGTTAAGTTCCCTGGAGAATATCCAGATCTTCTCCTGGTTTCCAGAGGAAATCTCATTCCAAATGGGATTTCTTGCAAGGGTTTTCCAGCAGCCATCTTGGGGGTATCGATATCCACATGGACTTCTTGCCAGGTTCCAGATCCATCTATTGATTCCCTATTTTACTAGTCAGTTTCGTTACCCCCTCAAAGAGTTTACACCTTTATTCTTAAAGGGGTGCTGAAGGGAGATGGTCATTCTTCTGTAATTACTTCCTGCTGGTTAGGGGAAATAGGCCCTTCCTGACAAGGTGTAAAACCCTCTGGCTGTTCTATCTCGGTTGAAGGAAGACGGATCTGGCATCCTGGGTGAAGCTGGATGAAGTCCCTATATGTCTAGCAAGATGTTGATTTGAGAAGAAATTAACTTGATTAGAATTTTAGAATATATGGTCCCACTAAGAGGATACTGGACCACAAAAGTAGAAAAGGCCAGGTGCCTGCAAAGGCTGCATTTCCCCGAAGCTGGTGGGTTTTATTTTGCAGGTTTTGAGTACCATTTAGGAATATTTCAGAGTGATTTACATAGAGATGGCGTTCTTCTTTAAGGAAAGGACATATTCCTCCCTGAGCTGCAGTTAGCATGTCAAATGTCCTGCAATTTTGCAGCACCACAGCAGCAAGAGAGTGTGCTTGCTGTTTTAGAGCTTCTAAGGCATGGCTAGTTTCATTTATGCCATTAGTTAGCTCTAGGGAGTGAGTGAAATAGATAATGGGGTTTGTTATGAATTGCCAACCCCAGTTTTTGATGGTGATGGTTATGCCTAAGGCAGCTAAGAGGGGGATAAGAAGAGACATTGCCTTTTTAGTTATTGTACTGGAAGAAACAAGGTTTCTTAAAGGGTGTTTGGTTAGAGACACAGATACTACTTGGCTTTGTCTCTTGAAGAGGTATTTCAGGCTGTCCAATGGCTGGCACTCATGCATCCCATCAGGTGCTTCTGGTGAGCTGGCACTTCCTTGGGCAGCTGGCTTCACTTGGGATAAGTGCACCAAGCTGGGAATTCCTTTAACTTTAATAGCTATGGGAGTGATCAGAACTACAGAGTAAGTTTTCTTCCATTTTGGCTCAAATTGAGAGTGAGGCTTGTTTTTTTGCCAAGTTTTGATCATGAGTGGGACGGCGACCAACTTATCCAAAATCAAAGTTTTGAAGACAGAAAATTAAACCAGAGGTAGCAGTAGTTTATTTCTTTCTCATGAGAAAGGGCATACATGCAGGCTAATGGAAGCAGGGAAAGTGCACGCAGTTAGCGCGGGAACAAAGATTATATAGGTACCCTGATGCCATATCCCATTTCCCTCCCTCCCTTACCTCACCCATTTCCCCATTGGCTGGGGACTATGGGCTTACAATCTTTAGTGAAAACTAACCCAATCACAGAGTGATGCAAGGCTTTATTGCCTTTTTAGGGAGAGTATGAGGACACGTCTCCAGTATCCGGGTTCATCCTCTTTTACTGACGTGGATTTTAATGTGGGGCTTAACTTGTTGCGATTGAGACTCAAACAAGAATGTGGAAGGGTTAGATAAGCGGGAACAGGGAATTCAGTTTGAGAAGAGACCACCCTTTGTTCTATTACTCTCAATCAGAGCCTGGTTTCCAGGTCCTGGTTAAGAAAAGGTTGCCTATGGACATCTCATAGGGGCTAAGCTGAAGTGGGTCTTAGCCACCTCATTTGCTATTTCCCTTCTGGTGGGAAATGCTTAGCCCTGGCAGGATGGCATGTGGGTTTACCAGTTCTCCCCAGGATATGAGCGAGACAAGGGCTAAGAGGGATACCTGGGTTAAGCACATTCATTAACTACTTAGAAAAATAAGTTTACCAGGACTTTTTAACATGTTCAAATGTTCCTCTGCATATGATCAAGAATAGAGGCTGCTCTCAGCTATACTGTGGCCATGTAGACCGGCAGTAGGCAGAGTTTCTTGATCTCTGAGAAGACATTCTGATGGGGACCATGCCCATTATTCTAGGAAGAATGAAGAAGCTAATTTTAGTCAACTGACCTGGCGTTCCAGAGTCCAAGTCTGACTAAAACGTTTACCACTCCAAATAATTTGGAGCTGATGCTCTGGTCTCAGCATCCTGAGAATTTAATCCAGAGCCCTGCCGACGGGCATTTCCATGGCCGACCTAGGTCTTGGGGGATGCCTGAAAACTTAAGTTCAGACCAAAGTGCCCAAGACGGATTGGTGGGAGACATTGGGGCAGTTACCCAAATAGAAGCACCTGAGTGAGATCTCAGGGGACATTTGGCTGCCCTCTGAATGGTAGGGCCCAAAGCATGGGGCCCGTTCATAGTTTATTGCTCTAGTTCTTGGTACCCCTGCATCCCAGGGTCTGAGACTGACTGCACTGTTACCCAAATGGAAGCTCCTGAGATAAATCTCAGGGAACATTTGGCTGCTTTCTCAGCCAAAACACCCAAGGCTTCAAGTCTTGGGGGGACATTCAGAGTCACTTTTCTGGTTCCCACCACCCCGGGAATCACAGAGACCCTGCCGCAGGGCATTTCCCTCTGGACTTTGAAGACAGACCTTGAATAGATCAGATTCCTTCCAAGCCAAACATTTCTCCTTCCTGGAGAATGGGTAGAAAAAACTTCTTCTTCCTATTCTTACGAAGGTCTTAAAACCCATCCTAGTTTTATGCCCTTACTGTCTGGTAGTTTCCCAGTTAGAACAGCCATCAAAAGGCCATTACGAGCAACGAGGGATTAATACCAAGTGCCAACTGACAATACGACTGGAAAAAGACCTTGAATAAAAGGGGGAAAAGGTAAAGACAAAAGAGATCATGTGGCTAAGAGACTTCAAAGAGAGTCAGGAGGTCATCCCAGAGGTAACACTTATGCACACCTCAGTAGGATCTCATAGAACACCAAAGTGGATATCACCCCACACAGAGGGGCTCCTGAGGGCTCTGGAGACACCCAGGTTCTATATAAGGGGGGATAGCTCCAGAGATTGATGCCTTATCAGTGAGCTATACTTTGGAATCTGTGCTCCTGAGAGTGACAGAATTGGACTCAAATAAGTCCTCCCTGCACATGGTCCATCAGTCCCTTCTATTCAAACCTATATGTGATGCTGGAGTTTGTAGGTATACTTCCAGAGACTGGAGCCTTTGGCCTGCCCATGTGCCAGCTGTGCCTGGAATCTCAGTGGAGCTGCAACTCCTACTCTACAGCTCAATGGACTCATTCACGTCACCTGGTGAGGAAGATGATGATGGACAATGGCCATCCCAGGGAATGGAGAGAGCCTGCAGCTGCAGGCAGGATAATCCCATCCATCATATCCATGGGATATAAGCTCCCTCACACTTGGAGGTGGAGTGGACATCACCATCCCAAACTCCTCAGGATTGGGGAAGAGCTATGGACTAGAGTGGACTTAATGGTATTCTGTTGTAGACATATTGTGATTTAAGCAATGGAAGAAATTACAACAGTGAGGTGGAGCCAGTGGCCACTGGACACTTTCAGGGCAGGGAAGGGAAAAGCAGTTGTAATACAGGTGCTTTTTCAGGACTTGGGAATTATCCTGAGTGACATTACAACGACAAATACAGGCCATTTTATATCAGCATATAACATGCAGAACTGTGTGGGAGAGAGTGTGGTCTACAATGTGAACTATGGTCCATGCTTAATGGCAAAGCCCCAGGATGTGTATATCCATTTCAGGTGATGAGCCACACTAATGAAGAATGTTTATGTGGGATGTTATGGGAGGTGTGGGATATGGGGAACATGGGAATCCCTGTAATTTTTGGGTAACATTTATGTAATCTAAGCATCTTTTAAAATAAATAATAATAAAAAAAAGAATTCAGTCAAAAAGTATGTATTGAATGAATAAAGGATAGAAAGTATTTTTTTTAAAAAAAAAGGCCATTACATGATTAGAAATCAATTATTTTAGGTAACAGGCCTTGGGGCCCTGAGACAATAACTTCCTCACTAGCAAAGGCATTTTCAGTTTTACAGTTTTTAAGACATTCCAAAGCATTTTAACACAAACCTATAATGAGAAATTCAGTAGTAGGAAGTAGGAAGTTAAAGGTGGGTAAATGTTAATTATGCAAGGGTGTCCTGGCCTGTGACCCCACAGGGGAAGGGAACTCCCATGGCATCCATTTTTGGTCCTGCCTGCTGCCTTCCCACCCCTTCCCAGACCAGGTAGTGGGGTGTGGTCAATAGGAAGGCAGGACTGCACAGGCATGGACCTGCGGGGAGGTGCAAGGCTCCGGCTGAGTCATTGCCACTGTTGCTGAGGAAAGAGGGAGGAAGAAGACAATGGCAGCCAGGCCTGAGGACAAAGCTGGTGGCTGCTAAAAAAGGCTTGAAAAAGCGGCTTCGCAATGCCCGGGGTTCTGTCAGGAAACCTCTGTCTTGGCCCTGCTTTGGGCCCCTTCCATGTGTCCCTGACCTTCTGGCTGGGGTCAAGCCTAACAAGCTTGGGCACGTGGTGTGGACGCAAAGAGGTCCTGCGCCCTGGCCCCCTCCCCCCAAGATTTTGTCCTGTGGGGGCTTGTAGGCGCACCCATTTAAAATGGATAACCAAAAGAGGGCATTAAACAGACTGTAGGCCATAGTTTCACTCACTAATAACCTCCTGGCTGGCAGCACCAAATTATGTAACTGGATTTTGTCTAGGTTCTTGACTAAGCTATGAGAAATGAATTTCAAGAGCACTTCAGGTTAGTTAGGCCAGTAATTTATTAAGGAATGGTGAGAAGAGAAATGGGAGAAAATAACAGATCATAGGTACCAGGTAGAGAGGAAGGGGCTGAAGAGTGATAAAGAGGACTGAGTTATAGAATACAATTTCCCATTATAGATTATAAATGCCCAGGTTTTACTTGCATATTGATCCAGGCAGGGGTGAAGAATGCCGGGATAGAGCACAAACAGGAACCAGGACAGGGCGAAGGCAAGATCTCTCTTTTGTTCTCCAGAAGGCTTTTATCCTTGTCTTTTAAACCATTAATTATTCTGTCCCTTTGCCAATGACATGGGAGGAGTACCGGCTTTTTGCTGTTTTGATTGATTACCCCACCCATCAATCCCCCAGGAAGGCCCAATGATAAAGTTTCTGGAGAATATCCGGGGCTTTTCCTGGCTTCCAGAGAAAATCTCATTCTAAATGGGCTTTCTTGCAAGGGTTTTCCAGCAGCCATTTTGGGGGTATCGATGTCCACATAGACTTCTTGCCAGGTTCCAGATCCATCTATTGATTCCCTATCAAGCCTGCTTCAGTATTAGTTTCATGTTGTAGTATTTGAGGATGTCATATTTAAGAGTGAATATTACCCAAGGACTTGTACCCTATTCTGGAGGGATTTCAGGTGTTTCTGGTTGTATGCAGGACAATTGAGTGTATTAGGCATTAAAAATATATATTTCTGTTATTGTTTTTATTTATAGATTAAGTATGGTGTAAGGTGATGTGTATGGCTGCCAAGCTGACAAGGAGTGGATTGTGATAGTTAGGCTCATGTGTAACTCAGCCATGTAATGGTGGCCAGTTTTTTGGTCAAGTAAGCACTGGGCTTTTTGTAATACAAGGGCATTCCAGGGACTTTAATCATCAGTTATTTGATTGCATATATGACTGATTACATCTACAGTCAACTGAGGAGATTGCCATCAGCATTGAGTGATGTCTCATCCAATCAACTGAAGGCCTTGAAAGAAGAAGTTATTTCAGTATTTAGAGAGAGAATTACGTCTACTTGAGACATCCACTGTCTCCTGGGGAACTCATCAAGGATCTTCATTGGAATCCCCAGCTTGCAGCTTGCCCTTACAAAATTAGGACTTGTGCATCCCCATGGTCATGTGGGACAATTTTATAAAATCTCATACTGTTTACAGATATTTCCTGTCAGTTCTGCTTCCCTAAAGAACCCTGACTAATGCAGCATATTATATATATTCTTTATTATTTATGTATAACTTTTATTTCCCCCTAATTGAATGGAAGTTCCTTGAGAATAATACTGCTTCTAATTCATCTTTGTATCTTTCTTTGACACGTATGATGTCTCTCAAGTAATTAGTGCCCATACTTTATAATATATGATTTCTAAGTTATTTCTGGGGGCTTCAATAAACTGTGGAATAACTTGATGACTTATCCCTAAGAATGTGGAAGTCCTGTGAGCTCATACATCAGAGAATGCTGAAGTGAATGTAGTCTATACAATCCCACTACATCCCTGTTTTATGCCCACCATGCCACACAAATTACCAGACCTAAAATCATTTTACATAGTATGAAATTTGGTATAAGCCTTATATGGGAATTTGACTGCACTGAAGAAGTATTAGACACCCAAAATACGTTTTTGCAATCTACAGACAAATTTGCTTTGGAATAAAGGAAAGTTTGAATTACCTATATTTTCCAAACTTTACTTGTGCCAACACTGTGCAAATTGCTTTATGTGAATGAGATCATAATTGAACATGGCTTGACTGTCTTTCTTGTAGGACTCCATATGGTTAGCAATATAGAGGGGGCCGAACTTTTGTTGTCGCCACTGTTGTTCTCTGATGGAATGTGAGAAATGACAGAAAATATGTACATTTAATTGCACAGTGTAGTATGCAATTATGCAATTTTGCAGTGCATAATAATGTACTGGCAAATGTATTTGTAATTAATTTTAAAAAGCTTTTTCTCAATTTTTGAGAGCCCTTTCATTCCACTTCAAGTACTCTGGCCATCTGGATGCTGCTCAAACAAGCATATTTGAACTTGCATCCAAGGCTTTAAAAATATTCTTTCTTCATGGCAAGCTCTTTCCCAAAATTAATTAATTAATTAGTTTACTTGTTTGTCCCTTCCCCCTCACACGCTAGTATGTTATTTCCATGAAAGCGGGGTCTGTGCTTCTCTTGTTTATTATTCTATCCTCAGGGCATAGAAGAGTGTTTAGATATATTCAAAGTCAATAAATATTTGTTAAATGATTAAATGAATGACTAGTTCAAAGTAGCAATGCAAAATTGTGGTAAAAGTTGAAATATTATTTGGATTTCTCATTCCGGATTCTTTTTGATGGACCATCTTAGGGTTGATAAGCCCCAAATGATAGTTCTGCCTCCCTCCACTATTGTCTATTATAGAGGAAAAAAACTATGTCTGTAGACACAACTATTTCAGACATCTTAATGCTAGTGTATAACTTAGATTCTTTCTGTACTAAAGAAAGAAGCTCACCTATGCATGACAGAAGATTCTCTTCTGACATCGAATATATATAATCAGCTCTTTTACTCCTCATCACTGTTCCATAAGATAAATATTACTATTCTCTTTTTACTTACAGGATTACTGAGTCTCATAAAGTTTAAATAATGTACAAAGTGTTTTATAGGTAATGTGCCACAGGTGGGGATTGGTATAAAGATGTTTGATTTCAAACACAGAATGTTTTAGATTATGTAACACTGCTCTATGCCTTTCCCCTTATTTTACAAGAATTGTATTTATGCCCTAGTAAGTCATGTTGATCATCACTATAGTTTTTAGATGACCCATTCCATACAGACTGAATAACAATATAGAATTTCCCTTTATTTTAAAAATCATCTGTATCAAGAGATATAGCTGCAGGAAAGTGACTATTTCGCTAATACTGGGACAAAACTGGATACTCCGAAAAGTCTTTCATAATGAGATGGGAAGAGTAATTTTGGTTCCTAGATTTTGGAATATTCAAAGCCTCCCATTTAGAGGGCAAAAAGAGATAAATACTGTGTTAAAATAATTACTTTTCATTCTAGCTTTCAAACTTTAGGATTAAAAAAAATCAGGATTATTGGTATAAATCTAATGTTACCAAATTACTTTTTTTTTCACATCATTATACAAAATTAGGGTGGCAAAATAATTTCTTGTCTAAACTGTGTTTCTTTGAAAGTGAAAGCGGGGAGGAACAGATGCTTAGCCCAGCAGGATGTCAATACTTCAATAAAGCAAAACTGCCCAGGGCAAAGTAAACATGTGGATACTCTATACAGAGGCAACTGCAACCTTGTCATATACATAATCTGCTGTCCTGATGCTGTGGCATGTTGAGAGCCATTCTGAGTGGCATCTCGATCTGAAATCCACTTGTAATTCAGCAGCTTATCTCCTTCTCCTTATCTTGTGTTTTTCCCATACGTAGGCATATCATAGCATCATAACAATTGTTTAAAGTTGGCACTCCTAAGTACTTTCAACCCTCTCTCTCTTTGACTAGACACAGATGTATTTTCTATCAGACAAGGGTTGTTTGTTTTTACTTCCTGAAAAGAATTTTACTGTAAACAAATCTGAGAAAACTGTGGTAGCATATTCCCTTTATTGAGAAAGGGCTAGGAAGGCAACACTCCTAGAAGATAAAAGCAAATATTTATATTTCCAACTATCTGAAATTCAGTCATCATCCTTCTAGAAGCTAATCTCAAGAATGTCCTTTTTTTTTTTGGTTTTGTTTTGTTTTTATAGTTAATAATGCAAATATTTTATGCTCAGCTTCTCCGGAGAACAGAGTGAGAAATGACTCATTCAAAAATATGCATTACTCTCTCATCCAAATATATTCTGAAAGATAAATTTCCCTTTCTCTTATAAATGTATTATTCAGTCAAATGAGATTTTTTATATGCTAATAGTGAATTCCTATGGTCTACTTGAATATTATTGTTCAAACGTCAGTTTGTTAACTACATATATTAGGTTTATTTATTTATTCCACTTTTAATGGACACTCCACCCCATTTGTTGAAGTTTCAAGAAGGAAATAAATGAACTTTCTCATAATCTCCATGGCAAAAGAAGAGGCATTATAGCTATATTTCAGAATTCCCCCCCATTAGAGTTGTAAGTAGATATCAAAATATTCTAACTCCCCTCTAAATTTAAGCACACAATACCTGGAAAAACTAGAGGCCAACTAAATGCATATAGTTAAGTGGTACTGCCAGCAGCTATACAGAGAATATCTGAAACTTGAATTTAAGTTACAATAGATAATTCTGAATATTTCCATCTCATTTTCAATAGGCAGTTTATATTCTATTTGGATATGAATATTATGAAAATTCCTCCATAGAAATCTGCTAATGAAGTGGGTGAGTTTAAATGGATGGATAGAAATGGAAAAGGCCTTGGAGAGAAGATGCCATGTATATTGATTGGGGATTTTCTTTCTCTGAAGAAAAGAAGGTGATATCTCAGGTTTTATTCAAGTTGGAAATGCAAAGAAACATCTCAGTGAGACACAGCCCTAACCTTGTATATAGCGGCTTCTGTCTCTTATACCTGTGTAGGGTGTAAAAGGGAATATGAAGAATATGGGATACTGGGCACAGGGGTGAGGAAACAGTATCTCCATGTGCATATTCTCCAGGGAATATGCCAAGTCCCATTTGATTCAGGAGTAATTTGGAGAGAAAGAAACTCTAGAAGTGACTTTTCCTCCCTAATATGTCATTGCATCTCTCTGGGTGAAAATGATACTCACTACTTAGTTCAGTCCATTTCATGGCCATTTCTTCTCAGGTGTACCACCTAAGGGTCATCTTCCCATCCTCCCTCAAACTCTCCCTCAACCAATGAAATCCATTTTCTACACTGCAGATCAGAATTATTATTCTAGAATATAAATCTGGTCAGGTCACTTTCCTATATAAAATCATTTGGTGGCTCCTGATCATTTATGTGTTTCAAACTCATTAGGATGACCTACTTGCATCTAAGAACCTGTCATGCCAAATCCTTGTGGTTCCCTTTACTCCCTCTGATTTGCAAATGTTGGGCACATCCTCAGCATACTCCAGAAATCTACATGTGTTTCACTTTATTCATTCACTCATTGAAAAGTTCTTAGGTATCTCCAACGTGAACAGCCAAATGCTGGGGCAGGGGATAGAACAGTGAATAAAGCAGTTGTAGTCTCTGTCCTCAAGGAGCAGAGTGATTGACCAGGCCTGTTTGTGTGTGTGTTTTTCCCCACATTAGGTTAAATGCTTCTATTCTGGGTTCCCACAGCATTTCTGTTCCTGCCTCTATCTTAACTCTCATCAAAATACAGAGAATGCTCTTACTTACTTGCCCATATCATCACTGTACTATGAATTCATTGATGACAGTGTACTAATTGTGTCTGTGGCACAGTTCTATAAAGTGTGCTGAATTTGAAAGGGCTTATATAGTGTTTTGAAGATATATAATGATAAATACCATCTGCATAAAAAGTGTGGATTGTAAAGCAATAGGTAATGGTTAGGAATTCACATAAAAAGCCAGAATTGATATAAAATCTGAAAAACCTTAGAGAAGAATAAGAGTGTAAAGCATATTTGAGAAGAGAAAAACTGAGCTAAAGAAATCTGTCAAAAAAAAAACAAAAAAAAAAAAAAAAAAAAAAAAAAAAAAACAGAAAAACTTGAAATAATATCAGGGAGAAATAATGTGAAAACTGGATAACATTAAGGAAATGGGGATGAAATAATTGGAATGTAAACCACACTGAAAATCTAGTTATAATGTGAAACAAGTTGAAGTATGGGGAGGAAGTGTTACAGGATAGATAAATACTGATGAGAAACAGTAATGTATCATGTCAGTGAGAGAAAAATGATGATAATTTTGTACAGAACATTAAGGGTATGAAATGTTTAAATGAAAATATGGAGGCTGGAGTTTGGGTGAGAAATATAGAAGAGGGAGATGTTGAAAAGAAAGAGAACTTTTCATGTATTCCTAGCAAATTCTGGACAAAAGCTAGTTAAGAGGATCTGTGAAAATAAAGCAGAATAGCTAGTACTAAATACCATCTGAGATCTGAAGAGATAGACCATTATTAAGAGTAAGGAGCTACAGGGCAGCAACAAACAAGAGCATAAACAGGGGTTAGATTACATACAAATAGAGGGGTGGAAGCATCTTGTGGGTCCAGCTGTTCTGCTAGTACAGCAACAGGGAAGAGACAGATAACAGTAGAGAGCTTCAAGCCAGTGAGAGATCGAGATGATAGAAGGTGTCCACACATAAAGCTGACAGTTCAAGGTCAAAGAGGGATCTAGGGAAATGGCACTTCATCAAGTGACTTGGAGAACTAAGGCAGCCAATTGGGAGCCATCTGGCTCCAGAGGAAATGAAAAGTCTCTCATCTGGCAACCCTTTGTTGATGTTTGGCTTTTGAGAAGGGGCCTCTATGGATGAAGTAAAGCTTTCTAGTTCCAAGGCAAAATAATCAGGACAAATAAGAAAGGACAGAAAGAATAACCAACAATGGGGTTATAGGAAACTGCCCATAAAAAAGAAGAAGGCACGCAAATAACAAGGGTAGAATTTATAATTACATCAAATGATGCTTAAACAGTTGTAAAACTAGTAGACCTGCAACTCCTAACTACCATCAGAACCTTTAAAAAAAGTAATTATGTTGGAGAATGAATAATTGAATCACATTCAGAAAGCAATACCAATAGTGTTTCAAATATATCTTACCAACAATAACATTTATTGAGGTTTTAAAGATATTTTGAAAAACTAACTCATTCATATATGAGTTTATCAGTTAGTTCCAATTGATAAAAGGCTATCAAAATAATAGAAAGTGACTTTTTCCCATCTTCCTATTCTCATCAATTTGGAAATCTATGAGAAAAGGGCTATGAAAGATATCAGTAAAGCTGAATTTGTGTCTGTGGATAGAAATGAGAGTGTCAAACAAGAACTAGTAACAATTTAATATGCAGATAAGCAATGCTGAGCAGAAATAACAATGACCAAAAATAAAAAAAATACAACCAAGAGCCCATGTGACAACAAATTATGTGCACAATAAAACTTCAAGAAAAAGTGACAACTGTGGATGGAGAATGAATGAAACTCCTAAAGAAAATGAAACATTTTTCTCAAGAGACTAAAACTTAAAAAATATTAATTTATGCTTTAACATATCCTGCCTTTTATGTTTACGTACCATTATTGAAATACTCCTGGAAACAACTACATTTGATATGTCTAGGAAGCTTTTAAGAAAAAAAATAGTAACATTTTTGTGTACAATTTGGCATTATTCTCCTTTGAAAAACGACTTCTGTTCTGACAATCAGCTTTTAGGTCTTTGTTCACGGAAAGCCACATTATCACATTAAAATCCAAAGGTCAGACATCTGTGAAACATTGTGTTAAAAGCCAAGAAGCAGAGGCAGAAAAGTTCATTCTGCTTCATCTCAATATGATCTAACAGTGATCTAGATTGATAATGGCCATCCAATATGAAATGAATTGTATTTCATTTAACATCTAAAATGTCATACTGGGCATTGCATGTGGCTTTAATTTTCAACTGCCCAGTCTTTTTCTTAGTATTTGTACCTTCCAAATGTGACTTTTGACTTAGAGATGATAGGATTTTATACCTAGCATGAAAAGCTTTATTACAGCCATTGTAGCCAGTGATTACTTTTTTGCTTATTTATTTATTTGTTTTGTGAGTCAACAATAAGAAATATAATTTCAATTATTCTTAGCATATGGTAATCTACCGAGAAAAAAGTATTTTTAGCATTCTAGGTAATGGAGAATATTTAAAATGGGAACCTGAAACCTCAGCAGAATCAATCATTTACAGACACCTGTAATTAGCATACATTTGGTGTCTACTTTATGCTACATATAAAGGATTGCTAAGCCTCACAATGTCATTATTAAAAATCTTCTGAACTTTGCTATTCTCTGCAAAGAGCAGATTATTATGAAGATACAGAAGTTTACTTTGTAACAGCAAAATAATAATTATAATAAAAGAATGTTTTTCATATTAACCTTCACATAAGATTTCCCCAGACTCCTTTCCAATACTTGTCCATTCAAAAATAATGTGAAGGGTAAAAAAAACTTTCTATGTTTCTCCTATTTGTATAAATCAAAGTTAATCAAATGAAAAACTTCATTGTGTAGAAGCAATAATGTTTGAAGAGAAAGTTTAGGTGACTAAGTAAGTGGTATTAGACGTAAAATTAAAGAATGGGCTTTGGAGTCACACCACTATTTGAATCAAGTGTGCCACTTATTAGTTTTGTTAACTTGGAAAATTCACTTAGCTAAGCCTCAGTTTCCTTGTCTGTAAAATGGAGTTGATAATGCTTACCTCAAAGAACTAGACTAAGAAATATATTAGGTAAGATAATAACTACATTATTGTTGTTTAACAAACAATGTTTCTACAAAAAATAAACTCAGGCCGATCTTTTTTATTTTTTTTCTACTAAAACCTTCTTTCTTATTTTTTTACATGAGCAGGGCTCACTGTCAGGCAATCAGCAAAACGAATATTCTTTCTCACTATTGTATCAGGCAATCCTACAGTTTTGCCAGCCATTTGTGGAGGTATGGGGAATATAAAAATATTTAATACATTCTGCATGGGAAGAACCAATCAGAATCAACACCAACTGAAGAGCCCCTGCTATGCCAGGCATTAAGACATTAGTTGCTACATAGTGGTTTGGAGGGGTTGGTGTCCAATGTATTCTGAAAAGTCCTGCCGTGGCTGGGGCGGTGGGTACTTTTCATCAGCCAGTGCAAAAGGCTTCATATCTTTCAACAATTGTTTTACTGTTTTATTTTTTATCAATACTGCCATACCAGTGCAGACCAGAAAACTGCTTTCAGAGATTAACAAGTCTTCCCTTTTTTGACATTTTAAAAACCTTAATCCAATAGCTCTGCTGATTTAATGTTCAATATTGAATGTGGCTCATAAACCTGATATGAAAAAGATGAAGGCAGAGGAGCTATTCAACTGCATGATTATTTCTGCCTATACTTCTATTCCTTTATGGTTGAACCAGAGTAAGAGAGCAGAAGCAAGGGGTGAAGAGGGCTTACATGAATGTGCTTTGTATTCAATCATCGGTACTTTCTATGTGTTCTTCAGGTCCTCTCTCTGCACTCGTGCCTGAGACAGGCAATGTGATCTCAGGCTGATCGCTTTTAAGATTTCTCTCTTAGTCACTGCTCCATTGATATATCTCAGAGTAGCTCTTCCTGAAGGCGACATGGTGCCCTAAGGGTCATGCCCTTGGGTGGGGTCACACTGAGTCTGATTTAAGACTCACAACTTTTCTTTTGTGCCATCAAAGCCTCTGCACTTCTGCCCTCCTTCCTTGGAGGTAGGATTGCTCTCTCACTGCCCCTTCCTTCTCAGTTTCCCATCAGAGGCAGCTCCAGCCAGACTTGTGACTTAAAATTTCAAGGCAAGAGTCAGGCACCAGCCTACAGTTTCTACAAACTCCAGAGGACACATGTCAGGTTCCCCAGGGAGATCTTTTGAAACTGCTCCCTCATGGCTTGAATGTGGGTATGAAGTTACCCCAACAGGCTTATCTGGGATTTGCCCTTTGTGTTTTGAGACAATATAGCAACCTGTGGCTTTCAGAGATGGGAAGATTGTGCCCTAGGAAGCTGATCATTTTTTCATTAGGGAAGCTGTGGGGTTAAAGAACAATCATGCATAAGATACAGGATTCCCAAATACCATTGTGATGGTTAGGCTAACGTGTCAACTCAGCCAGGTAATAGTGCTTAGCTGTTTGGTCAAGCAAGCACTGGGCTAATTGTAATACAAGGGCATTTCATGGACTTTAATCATCAGTGAGTTGATTGCATAGATGGCTGGTTACATCTACAACCAACTAAGGAGTTTGCTGTCATCAATGACTGAGGTCTCATCCAATCAATTGAAGGCCTTAAAAGGAGAAGAGATTTCAGCATTCAGAGAGAATTGTTAACTCTATATGAGATAGCCAGTGTCTCCTGGGAACTCATCAAAGACCTTCATCACAGCTCCTGGTTTGCAGCCCTGCCCCACAGACTTGTGCATCACCATGGTCACATGAGACAATTTTATAAACTCTCATACTATTTACAGATATCTTCTGTAGGTTCTGTTTCCATAGGGAACCCTGACTAATACAACCATCCTATTAACCACAATCAAATATATAACTCAATGCTGTTAGTTATGTTCACAATGTTGTGCTACAATCACCACCACATATTACCAAAACTTTTCCATCATCCCAAAAGAGAAATTCTGTATATTTTAAGCCTTATATACCTATTCCCTACTCCTCCCCCATCACCTAGTAGCCTATATTCTAACACCTAATAGCCTATATTCTAGATTTTGGGTATATGAGTTTGCTTATTCTAATTGTTTCATATCAATGTTATACAATATTTGTGCTTTTGCTTCTGGCTTATTTCACTCAATGTGATGTCTTCAAGGTTCATCCATGTTATTGCATGTATCAGAACTTCATTTCTTTTATGGCTGAATAATATTCTATTATGTGTGTATACCATATTTTGTTTATCCATTCATTGGTTAATGGACACTTGGGTTGCTACCATCTTTTGACAATTGTGAATGATGCTGTTATTAACATTGGTGTGCAATATTTGTTTCAGTCTCTGCTTTTGTTTCTTTGGGTAGATATCTAGAAGTGGTATTGCCAGGTCATATGGTAATTCTATATTTAACTTTCTGAGGAACTAACAAACTTTCTTCCACAGTGGCTACAGACCTTAGGTTACATCTTTTTAAGTCCTTTCCTCCTCCCCTTTCCTAATTTTGGGGAGGGGCCCCAGCGGTTTGCTGTTCTGATTGGTTACCCCACCTGTTAGCTCTCAGGGGGTCAATGGTGAGACCTTTTGTTTGGAGTTATCCAGGAGCAATGATGAGGCCTGTTTGGTGTTATATCTGGGGCTTCCCTTTGATCCCGGAAAGAGTTCCAAATGGCACCTCATGGCCGGGTCTTGGCAAAACATTTCCGCCTTTGTTCTTAGTAGCAGCTTTCCCTTGGGGGGTTTCCTAGGAATATGACCATATTCTCTTCCAGGCCCCATCTGTCTTCCCTTTTTCTCTGTACTAACCTGCCTCAAAAGTAGCTAATCAAAAGCTGTGAAAAGTGATTGACCCATGCCTTCCCTCTCCTGTGGATCTTGGGAAAGTGGGTTTTTATGTCCCTTTCTAGCACCAGCAAGCTATGCCAGGGACTGAACCCCACTGCTGTCTGCCACCAGAGTGGGGGCTGTGCGACAGTAACTGTTGTACTTAGGGAGCAATTTACTGGTATTTAATTTACCAGCCCTTCCCTCCCTCACTTCCCTGGATGCTGAACAGTGTTCTACTGGATTCTGGAGTTTTGAAATAGTTGAATCATACAGTACCTGACTGTTTATTACAACCCACCTCCTAAAGGGCATGAATTGGTAAGGCTGCAAAACCACAAGAACACGCCTGGCATTTAGTGAGGCATAAGGTTTTTTGGGACTTATGGACAGGAGAGAATCTCTGAAGGTGGAGGTTCAGAGAATGAATGAAGTTAGCCCTCTGCAAAGAGATGAGAAAATGAAGGGTGATGTATAAGGGGTTTCAGAACAAGGACATTCCATAGGGTATGAGAACAGAGTTCCTGCTAGGGTCACATGACGTGATCCTGCTAGGGTCACATGAAGTGTGGTGATGTTTTCACAAGCTCCTAGGAAGGACATTTATACCAAGTATGTTTACTGCTTTGGGAAGTAAACATCTATTCATTCTCTTCCCTCTGGGGAGGGTTGTTAACCTTTAACTTATGCCTAGGTCAGACAGGCAGCTACGTGCTGAGGACTTAGAGGAGGCCCTGGGTCCCCACACTGTTTAACAGTTTTTCTGGTGGAGGGACTGATTCCTGGAGCTTTCTACTCTGCCATCTTCCCACAATCCTCCTATATGCTCATTTGGTTTTGCTGCTACTTTGATAATATAACTAGTCACTCTTGCTATGCTACCATTTCAAATTTTCATTGTACCTCCTGTCTTCTTTTTCTTCCTTTTCACTGATTTGAACTACTCTGCTAAATTAGCCCCTCACCTCTACATATTCTTACTATCTGGATGGCTTACCTGATCTTTCACCCTTTTCTTTGCCTTTAACTCTAATGTCTATCTACCTTCCTGATGATGTCAATCAAAATGGTCAAAAATAATACTATTGTATATCTCCACAGAGTATTTTTTTCAGGTAGTTTTTTTTCCTTTTTTATTTTATTATAAATCCATATTCAAGCAAGTGATTATTCTACATTTCATTCATTATGGTAAAAATTTGGTGAGAAAAATCAATGTACAATAATAAAGACCTAATGTTCAATTGTATAAGACTGCTAAATAAGTCATGATGGATTTAAAAATGGTATGGTAAGTATAAAAAAAAAGTTAAAACAAATTTAATGGACAATTATAAGCATATCTCCTATCAATTCCCAATTTTAAAAATTAGGAAAACTGACAGTTGTAATTATCTATAAAATAGCTAGAAAAATATAAGGAAAGGAAAATTCAGAAGACAAGCAGTCCCACAAATAAAAATCCTGAAAAATTCTACATTATACTATATATTTAACCTTTGTTTCCAATATTTATCTAATACACTATCATTAAAGAAGACAAAATCAAATATATACAAATAATCTAAACATGCATAATGGATAGTCATAATCCCATGGACCTGGAGGAGGCTACTATAATCCCTTAATGCATAACCTTTCAAGAGCATTTTGAAAGGTAAGTGGATAAAATTCATATCCATGTTAAAATGCATTCATATGCCCATCTGCTTTTACTTGCACAAATAGATGGGAGATAGAGAAAGAGGGAAGAATAAAATATGAAAGTTCCTGATAGTCATTCTAATTTTCTAATGAGGGAAAATAGGTGTAGGTATATAGGTCTTTCCTTTAGCAGTGACAATTATATGTCCTAAGCTTAGCAGAGAGTAAACTCCCTCTGTGGAATAAAATGAGGGAATTCTGTTTGGGAGAGGATCAAGGGATTAGTTAATCCAGAAAAAATAAATATGTGGATAGATCTGAAGTGGTAGAGTAGGTACATATACAATATACAATATTGCCTAAATATACAATAGCTGCATCCCCTGCTTTACTCTCATTCTTTATTAAAATCTGTAGATATACAGAAATGACTCTGACTCCTTCAGGCTTATCAGAGCAAGGGTGGAGAGGTAAGGGGTGAAAAGGACTTCTGTGAATGGTAAATGGTTTGGTTTGGTTTTGATTATGTCAAGGGAGAAATCAAGGAAATAGATTGAGTTCCATTTATGGATAAAGTATCAGCAGAAGAAAGCTAACAACTTATAACAATAACAGTATAAGTTGAAGATTCCAGTTTTCCAAAACTCATAAAAAGAAATGACCATTAAATTAAGTCCACAAATAAATTTACAGAAAAATTTTGGAGGTTATTAGACTTCCTTCAAATCATAAAATAGAGGGATTTAAAATTTTAGTACCATAAATATTATATTTTAATCTAGCTGAAACAGTATAAATTTTATCATAAAATAAAATTAAAACATGAAGACTATATTGTTTTGTCATAAATTATTTATTTATAAACTTATTTTTCTGTACACTTAGATTATTTTAATGTTTTTAATATTAGAAATACTACATAGCAATCATAAGCTGCCAGTGAGTAATTGTAAAAAATTCAAGAAAACAGCTTAAAAATCTGTAAAATACACAAGAAAGGGACCTGCCAGATAAGTAATGAAAGGTCCAATTAGCCTAACTATATTAGCCTTTCTTGTTCTCATATTTTAATATATTAAAGAGTTTTTGTAAACTATCTGATGGATTTACCCACTTTCTTTGTAGTCACTAGAGATACGAAAATTTCTATTCCTTCAAAACCCTCACCATGTATGCCATAAAAATTTAAAAATCTATCCTCCTCAATCACAACCCTAATCTCCAGTCAGACCTCCCCACATCCCTATGAAAAATCAGTAAAAAAAAAAATAGCTGAAATAGCAAATAAATCTCAGTGTTGGCAATAACTCTGAACCGCGGCCCATTCTTATTGCTGATCCTGCCCCTTTACAAGTCTGGCTATTTCTCAATAGCATCTGGAAAGACTACAATTCTTACTCACGGGACGGTCCATCCAATGGAGAATGGGTCAAAATCATTTATGATTCAGGAACTCCCTCACCTGTCAAATACTGGGGGTTCCAATAAGAAATATTAAGATACTTAGTCAGACCCTTTCACTTTGCACCTATAATCCTGCTTGTGATCTCTGCTTATCATTTTCTCTAATGGAGAAATGATACTGCCTTATCTGTGGATCATTCACAAATTAAAACATCATTAGGGCACATCCCTATAAAGTTCTACAACTTTACTCTAAGGCACCAGAGCTGGAAATTTCATCACTCTAAAGCTGTCTTCAGTAACATCCCTCTAGAATAGTTAACTTACCCCTACCCCAACATTGCTGACAATGATGGACACACCTTTCATTTTAATGGAGAACTTGTTCCCTTATGGTCCTGCTCCAATATCAGCTCCACCTGCTACCAACAAACCCAAGGATCCCTACCACAAACTATACATGCTAGTTATCCTCCCATTCCTGGACTTTGGTAGTGCAAGAAATATTCTTTTCCAATACCTCTTACCAGGTAGAGGTAGTTAGAGGAATTTATACCACAAACTCTCCCTCACCAGAGATTGCTCCTTTGACTCTCTGAGTGTAGATAGCCCTAACGACAATACCAGCATTAGCCTATTATCTCAACTCTTTAACTTCATGCCAAGTAATTCCACTGCTCAATCCCTGAATAATGCCCCTAACCAGCATGAGGGACTTCATATAGACTATTTCATATAACACTCACAAGGACCCTATGAGGTAGATACAATTATTATCCCATTTCATATAGAAAGAACAGAAGCAAAGAAAAGTCAAGTGGCTTGTCCAAGGCCATAACTAGTAAATAGGCTGATTGACGTATATATGCTCTTTCACTTCACTACACAGTGTCATGCACTTCAGTTATGAGAATATTTTCTGTTTTCATTTATTTTTATTTTGTTTTTTATTATGCTTATTTTTAATTTTATTTTTCTTAGTTTTAATTTTTATTTTTTATAGCCTGCAACTAAAATGTTCTGTCTAATGATATCTTTTCACAAAGGTAATCTTTCCTCTGAAATAAAAATGTTATGTACATTCAATTATTTTATATTATTAATTTCCTGAAATTTATTTATGTGTATAAAAATATTTTGTCTTCTGCTGAAATTTGTAGAAATATGCAGATTCTCCTGTACATGTGTTATTGTCCACATCAGGTTATAACAGAAATCAGTAAGCTATGATTCACTCAGGATTAAACTCTAATCTTAGGAAAATCTCATAGTTTAAGTTTGGGATAATATAAAATTACATCAATTTGGTCTCAAGTGTTTATTTAAGAAGCAAAATATATTTTCTTTATGAAAATTTCTAGGAACGTTTTGTAAATCATATTTCATTTATATCAGTTGAGAAAAGGGTACCTTGTATTTCGTATTCTCAATACACCATTTGTTTTCTCACACTAAGATAAGAAAGGTTGCAGACTGTGGTTATTTTGTTTTTGAGCATAATGGTTAATGGCTTTTTCTACTCTCAGAATTTTTTAAGCCATTAATTTTATCTCAGTTCTTTTTATGCATTCCACACTTTCCTGCATACTGATTAATTGTGCAAATTTCTCTTTCAACCACATCTCCATACCAGCCTAGATCAATTCATTCCTCCCCTATCACACTTATTCAGGCTCAGCATCCTCTTCCATTACTTCAGTGACAAGGTGAAAAAATATGCCTTACTTCTATCATTAATTTCTGGCATATCAGTAATGATAAAATGGATTTAGATGTTCATTTTAGCTATCATTTAATCATAGACATGTAGACTCTAAAAGAGTTCTTTATTGTCTAGCTTCAGTGGCATGCATGGATTCCATTAATAGAATGAATTCACAAGCATTCAGGTAAGATATATCAAACACAAACTTATTTCTCCTTATTAAGTTATAATGTATATCAAGTACAAAAAGCTTATTAGGATTTGTTCTCTTCCTTCACACCAGAGTTGTCGCTATAAAGAGATGCAATTTGATTCCCACGGGTAAGACAGGAAGCTATTAGGATAAGCCCAGTCTTTACTGTTCTCAAAACTTTCTACCTTCCAATCCTATATTCAATTGTATAACTTGTGTACTTTATTTAACCTCCATTGTCCAGATTTATAAAGCAGAAACCACAGGCTATTCTCATCCCAGTTTCTCCCAAAAGACCTTTGGTTCTTTAGTCAAAAAAATACTCTGGTTCTGGGTATAGATGGAAGATTGAATAAATATTCTATCTTTTCTCTGCCAAGACCCTACTAAAATGAGAACAAATCTTCAATTAAGAAGAGAATGAAATGGAAACAATAGAGAGGGATTTCAATAAATTTCTGATGGGCAGAATGAAGGATAATGCAATCAAAGAAATGCTTAGCTTATAGTACTTGAGGAAGAGGATATAATCAAGAAAGAGCAAGCCAGCATGTCAGAAACCCAGAGAGTTGTGGCTTTCAAAATAGTCATATACAAATGAGAATAGGAATGAAACTTGGGGTTGAAAACTTGGGGATTAATTTAATTTAATATATGGAGGATATGGAAGAGTTTATTTATATACTTGATCAGAATTTCTGATAGGCTTGAGAATGTGTATTTATTTGTATATATATACCCACCCAAATATGCATGTACATATATACATACAAATACAGTGCAACAGCTTCTAATTTCTGTCATTTGTTTTGGTATTTCTCAGCATTAGTGAAGCCCACTCAGTCAAAAGGCCAACATTAAACATGCAGTGACCAGTCACATTTTCACCCATGAAACAAAAATTTTGTTGAAAAAATCTTGTAAATTTCATTCATAGTAACATCTGAATATATATTCAATCCATAAAGCAAGGATTGGCTATTATACAAAAAAAAAATTAACAGAAAACAAGGAAGAAACTAAAATTAAAATTAAATTTAAAAAAAATTTATAAAGCAATTTAAGCTAAATTATATGCTAGAAATTAAAAAAATATGCCGAAAAAATATTTTATTGAATGGTGTGGAAAATAATGTTGACAAAGGTTTGAAAATCATGAAAAGGAATAAATTTAAGGGAAAAGTCAATCCAAGGGCTTCAATTTACTAATAATTAAGCTAAAATTCAATGGAACCTAGAAGAGAACAGAGAGACCAGGAGAGGCTGCCATGTGTTTTGCCATGTGACAGAGGAACCAAGGACTAAGGATCACCAGCCACAAGCCCGAGAAAATCAGTGTTCAGGAAGAAAGAATTACCTTGATGATGCTTTGATTGGACTTTCTTTTAGACTCAAAACTGTCAGTGGGTAGAGTTCCATTGTTTAATCCTACCCAATTTCATGGCATTTACCTTGATAAAAGACTATGTAGGGCCTGCATGTGGATAATTCCTTGTGTACTTCAGGAAGGTTTTCTCCCTAGAGGATATTGTCAATAAACTAAGTGCACATGAGTCCATATCCTACTGGTTGGAATCACATGAAAATATACCCGCTGTAATAATAGAAGATTTCATTTTCCTGATGTCTATGTGACTTAGCTTTGTTGCTATGATTTTGACAGACTACAAGCTTAGTCAATTTGGACCCTTGATGGCAGAAATAAAAAGGTGTCACAAGTGACTGAGAGGAGAATGGAGTGACAGAGTATTTGAGGAAAATAAGAGGAATTAACCTGAGAAAAGGAGCATTAGGAGGTTGTGGTGGTTAGGCTGTTTTAACTTGGCCAGGTAATGTGATCAGTTATTTGGCCAAGCATGCCCTGGGCTAATTGTAATGCTATTTAATTTCCTAGAATTTAATCATCAGTGAGTTGTTTGCATCTATGGCCAATTACATCTACAATCAACAGAGGAGATTGCCTTCAGCAACAAGTGACATCTCATCCAATCAGTTGAAGACCTTATAAGGAGAAATGATTTCAGCATTCAGGGACAGAATTCCCATTTCTACTTCAGAGAGCCAGTGTCTCCTGGGGAACTCATCAAGGACCTTCACTGGGGTTCCTGGCTTGTAGGCTGCCCTATGGAATTTGGACTTTTGCATCCCATGGTCATGTGAGATAATTTTATAAATTCTGATACTATATATAAATATCTCCTGTTGGTTCTGTTTCCCTAGAGAACCCTAATATGGCATGGTACCAGGAGTGGTCCTTAAGAAACAGAATCTTAAAAATGAGATTTTGAATTGATTGTGGGATTTTTGGAATTGACTCTCTACTCTGATTAGATTCAAAGCATTAATGACTGTTTCTATTAATTAAGGGGCCACTGACAGTCCATGGTGTGGGTTGGGAATAGAGATATACATAGAGATATGATGACATCCATGCTTAATAGAGGCAATGCAATGGGGAAGAGTGTTTTTGAGACCTTAATAGAGTATTGTGGAGTTAAAAGGTACAATGATGCTGGCTGGTTGTTCCTAAATACACTGGATACAGCTACAAAAGAAGAGATGCATTGAAGTCTTCAAATTTGCAACATAAGTGCCACAAAAACGATGTGAAATTTTCTAAAAGTATGTCATGAAAGTTTCTAAAAGTGTGCCCTGAAAGAAAATTTTGTTTTGTATAGCTGCAGAATTGAGATCTCTGAAAACCAGACCCAGAGTCTCATTATGCAAATAGCAGAGTTACAACAGAAACTAAATCTCAGCCTTGCAGGGTGTCTGCTGTTAAAGCGAAGGTATTGATTGGAAAGGAGTGGAATCATGAGGATTGGGATGGAGACATATGGGTTGATAGCAGTGGAACATTGATTCTGCTGAGTCATTGCCAGATAAACCTATAATGGTCTGCCCTGAGGAAACAGACATCCAACCTCCTACCCACCCTGAGGAAAAAGCCACCCTAAGGAAATGGCCACCAGATCTCCAGCCAACCCAAAGTAGTCTACCATTCAAACCCCACCTGAAGAGATTAATCCTGTATCATCAGATGAATCTGCAGTGGAATGCCTGACATAATTGGATTGCAAGACACTTCAAATCCTTCTGGTTACCCACCACCACCACCCCTCCTTTCTTCCAGACCTATTACTAGACTACAGTCACAACAAGCCCCCAAAAATGAAGTACAAAATGTGACCCTTGAGGTAGTATGCTATACTCCAAAAGAACTATATGAGTTTTCCAAATTATATAGTCAGAAATTAGGGGAATATGTGTGGGAATGGAAATTAAGGATGTGGGATAATGGTGGGAGGAATATAAAGTTGGATTAAGCTGAATTTATTGATATCGGCCCACTAAGCAGAGATTCTGGATTCAATGTTGCAGCTCAAGTGGTTAGAAAGTGCTCTAAGAGTTTCTTTGGGTGGCTGTTTAAAACATGGATCACAAGATGGCTGATATTACCTGAGGTCAAGATGTCAGAATTGCCTTGGTATACTGTAGATGAGGAGATCCAAAGACTTAGGGAGATTGGAATTTAGAATTGATTTATCATGGAAGATCTGCTCAAGCACTCCAGCAATGTCCAGAGGACACACCTTTCACCAGGACTGTGAGGAAGAAATTTGTGAGAATAACTTCATTTTCTCTGAAGACCTCTGTGGTTGTTTTTTTCTGTAGGTCAAATATTACTTTGGAAACTGCTGTCACAAAACTGGAATCCTTAGGGAAGGATCAGATCCAGGGCTAGCAGAAGCCAAGTGGTAGCACTTAATAGTCAAAGACAAGGTGGGCAAGGCTACCACAGTGAAATACAGACCCAAAGCAGTAATCAAAAGACTGAGTCAAAAAGACCAATGGTATTGGCTAATAGATAATTTGGTACCTAGAAATAAAATAGGTGAGAAATATACTAAATTCTTACTTGATCTATATAGGCAGAAGAGTTCTAGGTCGAGTGAATAAAAGTCTTACTTGAATTAAAGAAACAGAGAGTCACAGCCACACTTAATCAGTTCCCAGACTTGAGACAGTTTACAGATTCAGAGCCCCTTGATTGAGGGGAAGACCAGGTCCCTTTGGGGAAGGATCCTTTTACTTTGCCAATAACTTATACTGTTAATCTTTCTCCCAGCCTTCCCCAAAATGACCCATGGCCTTTTACCAGGGTTAACTGTGCATTGGGGAAAGGAAATAATCAGACCTTTCAGGTATAATTAGACACTGACTCTGAAGTGACATTAACTCCAGGAGACCCAAAACATCACTGTAGTCCACCAGTCAGAGTAGGGGCTTATGGAGGTCAGGTGATCAAGGCAGTTTTAGCTCGGTCTGTCTCACAATGAGTCCAGTGGGTCCCTAGGCCCATTCTGTGGTTAT
Source organism: Cabassous unicinctus (assembly GCA_029593785.1). NCBI lineage: Eukaryota > Metazoa > Chordata > Mammalia > Cingulata > Chlamyphoridae > Cabassous > Cabassous unicinctus. The sequence continues at coordinate 59,161 of JAQZBX010001156.1, read as the reverse complement.
TTTCCCAGTTCCAGAATGCATAATTGGAATAGACATACTCGGCAACTGGCAGAATCCACACATTGGTTCCCTGACTTGTGGAGTGAATGGTATTATGATAGGAAAGTCCAAGTGGAAGCTACTATAACTGCCCCTACATAGCAAAATAGTAAATCAAAAGCAATACCAAATTCCTGGAGGGACTGCAGAGATCAGTTGCACCATCAAGGACAAAGGATGCAGGGGTGGTGATTCATACCATATTCCCATTCAACTCTCCTATTTGGTCTGTGCAGAAAACAGAAGGATCTTGGAGGATGACAGTGGATTGTCATAAAATTAACTAGGTGGTGACTCCAATTGCAGCTGCTGTTCCAGATGTGATATCTTTGCTTGAGGAAATCAACACATCTCTTGGTACCTGATATGCAGCTACTGATCTGGCAAATGCTTTTTACTCAATTACCATTAACACGAACCATGAAAAACAGTTTGCTTTCAGTTGGCAAGGCCAGCAATATACCTTACACTGTCTTACCTCAATATGATCTTAGAGGCCCACACAGTAGTTAACAAAATATTAAACTTCCCTTCTGGGGAAGTCCTACTACTTTCTCAAATAAGATGGCAAAAAGTTCTGGATTATATAAGCCTTGCTTAATAAAAGTCAGCTCAATAAGCCAAGCCCTTGATCTTAATAATGAATAATGTAATAATGAACCTAAACCTAATTATAATTAATACCTAAGGGTTACTTACTGAAATCCTCCTTGCTAATTAAGTGTAGCTTCTCTCGAAGCTAAAGTCCACAAATAAAGTCACTATGAAAAACAAAACCAAACCCAGTATATCAACTCTCCTGTCCTCTGTCATAATATTGCCTGCAGGGACCTTGATCATCTCTCCCTCCCACAAGGCATCACACTGGTCCGTTTTATTCATGATATCGTGTTGATTGGACCTAGTGAACAAGAAGTAGAACTTCTCTAGATTTACTGGTAAGGCATTT
>JAQZBX010001156.1:5862-58073 GCA_029593785.1 Cabassous unicinctus | reverse complement strand
TTGGACCATATGATCCAGCAGATCGAATGGTGCTGGAAGTGTCAGGGGCAAATAGAAAGGCCATCTGGTGTCTTTGGCAGGCTCCTATAGGAGAATCACAGCACAGACCCTTAGACTTTTGGAGCAAAGCCCTGACATCCTCTGCAGATAACTATTCTCCTTTTGAAAAACAGCTTTGGCCTGCAACCTTAAGCTCTGATGGTCCACAGGTCTTAGTTCCAAAAGGGGGAGTGCTTACACCAGGAACACTACAATGATTCCATTGAACTGGAAGGTAAAATTGTTACCTGGCCACTTTGGGCTTCTCATGCCTCTAAATCAACAGGCAAAGAAGGGAATTTTTTACTGGCTGTGGTTGCCTTTATCCTGACTATCAAGGGGAAATAGGACAGCCACAGTGGAGGTAAAGAAGAGTTTGCCTGGAATACAGGAGGTTCCCTAGAGTTCTCTTAGTACTTCCATGCTCTGTGATTAAAGTCAGTGGAAAACTGCAACAACTCAATCCAGGCAGGACTAACAATGGCCCAAAATCTTCAGGAAAGAAGTTTGAGTCGTGCCACCAGTCAAAGAACCATGGCTAGCTGGGGTGCTTGCTGAGGGTAAAGGGAACATGTAATGGGTAGTGGAATAAGGCAGTGATAAATACAAACTATGAACATATGACTAGTTACAGAAATGAGGACTGTAATGGTCATGAATATTTCTTCCTTGTTTTTTTGAATATGTTTATATATGCACATAAAATAAGAATCTTTGTTTTCTACCCTATCCTTTCCCCTTATCATATGACGTAAGTTGTATTATGTCTTACGTGCAATGTCTTTCATTGGTTTCACATATGAACAGGATATAAGATGCATATGGAATTCTCAATTAATTTGTTCCCCAAATATGGTAAGTGCTACTCCACTGTCCCTTGACATTTTGTTTGGCAACTCATTTTGGATACTCTGAGCTTTTTATGTTAATGAGAATTTTCTTCTTTCTCATCATCATTGTCATTTGGGTGTAAAACTATTTATGTTCCATGAGGAATTACTAAAAAGTTTATTTTCTGTCCATCATACATTATTTTATAAAATGTATAAATTTCATTAATATGTTTAATATATTTTACTAAATTTTTCCTTTTTGTGGAGTGATTGCTGCTTCAAAATACTTGCTAATATAAATGATTCAGGACTGATTTTATCAAATTGTTTCCAATTTGATGATTTTATTTTAAAATAGCCATGAGTAATTGTGGTAGGTGTTTTGTCACACACTTATCATTATTGTGTATTACCGGTAGCATCTATTTTACAGTCACATTAATTGCATTAACTTACATTTCTCAGGATTTAATGAGCCATTTTTTCCTATACTTTGGTGAGTAAAAAGTATTAGGAGCTCTGGAAGCTCTGGAATCAGACAGAAGCCTAACTTTACCATATAGTACCTCTGTGATATTGGACATGAAGCTCTCGTCTCAAACTTTAATATTTGATGTGCAGAAAATAATAGCATGTACTTTAAAGGGCTTTTAGGATTATGACACAATGTTAGTAAATAACATGAAAAGCAAAGTACATGGTTTGAGTATATTTTGTGCTCAAAGGATAGCTGCTATTTTAATTCTTTCAATTATTATTTTTATATTAATATTACCTTTATTAAAATTGTCATTCACACCATCTTCTATTTATATTTTTCTCTTAAAAAATATTATTTTCCTTACTCTAAAAGCCTGTTGAGCTCTTATGTTAGTATTATTTTTATTTATTTGTATAACAATTTATAATTAGAATATTAAACTTTTCATGGTTGTTAGAGAAATCTGTCCTTAGTTTTCCCTCTTATTCTATTTGGCTAAATTCTATGTACCAAATTTGTACATAAGCTGTCTGGCCAGGGTTTAACTTTTCTTCCTTTTATACTTTGACTATGCAAATTAACGAAGCTTCACCTGCAAATACCTCAAACTCAATATGTACATGGCAGATTTTATGATTACTCTTCCTAAATCTTTCTCATGCTGTATTAAGAGTTTAGCTCCTATATAGTTAAATATATCAGATTAGCTGTATACATCCCTATATGATTTAAACTACTGTTTTGGCTTCTGTATTAGAGATACTACCAAATGTCGGTGGTATAAACAAGTAGTTATTTATCTTTCTTATATGTAAAATTTAGGGAAAGTCTCCATTATCATCTGGGAATTGGGCTGCTGTTTTATCGCTTTTACTTTTCAATATGAAGCTTTTCATTTGAGGTCCAATAAGGCTGTTCCAACTTCCACCTTCATATCTGCCTTCCAGGCAAAAGGAGGGGGATAAAGGGAAAGGGTAGACATCCTCCTTTTCTATGGAGGAAATAATCTGGATGTTGCAAACAAAAATACTGAACATATCCCATTGGTTAAAATTTAGTTACAGAATCACTTCTCTGCAAAGGAGGCTGGGGAAGCCTTTATCTAGGAGTCCACATGCCCACTAAAATTTTTTTAGTATGTAAAAAGGAGAGACTAGTTACCACCCATAATCTGCCTTTATGGTTACCAACAAGCACTTACTCTCATCATAGACCAAGCTCACACCATCCCTAAAGGAAACATCCATAAATTCCATCAGTTATTATATCTCACTCAAAGTACAGGATATTTGGGGGAGTGTGCCATCTTCTTATTGGGTGGACCTTCATGAACTTACTATTGAATAATAAAAGATATGTTACACCCCTCACACTCATCCCAAATAAACAATGATTAAGTCAGAACATGAAAACTGAGAACAGCTCACATTCCTAAAAGGAAAGAAGGCAAGCACAGAGCAATCAATGATCTACAGCAATTATTAAATCCTCTTGGGCAGGACTTGAGAAGATTTCATGCTTTGGTCATAGACCTTGGTTGACACTGATATATCTAGGAAAAATTCTCTTGACCTCTGTGATAAGGTTGCCAGATAAAATACAGGCTGCCCAGTGAAATTTGAATTTCAAATGTAACTGGGTGCCCTGCACTTTTATTTGCTAAATCTAGCACAGCCCTAGGTCTACGTATCCTAGCAATATATTCTAGCACAATAAACTCTTTTATAGTTGTTTCTCTCTCTCTCTCTCTCTCTCTCTCTCTGTGTGTGTGTGTGTGTTTATATATACACTATTGCTTCCACTCTAGTCTACAGGGATCTGTATAGTGATAGCATGAGTTAATAAATATTTGATAGTTAAATGAATAAATTTAGTTCAGTTACTTACGAAATTTTGGCAATTCTCTAGTATAACAGGCATCCCTTTATGGTTGCAAAGGCATACATTTATTTAACTTTCTTAAAGATTTATATTAGGGTAGAGTATAGGGAAATAAGGAAAAAATAATGCAAAATAGGCACATTTAATTAACCTTATTTGAAGAATTCTCAGTCTACATATCACCTTAATAAATATTGTAAAAAATTTATGAACTTGTAGCTCACTTTATTATAACTTGTTACTGCAGTTACTCCATTCCTAATCAGTTTGAAGACCACTAGGCTGGAGAAACTGTCAATTCATGTCAGTAGGGAGCCACTTTTTCATATTGATCCACCCAACACATGTCAAACAATTTGGATTTTTACCATAGGAAATTGTCTAGGGGATGACAAGAAGTGTTATTGCAATCACTTAATGATATAACCAGCAACATAAAATGAAGTCATTTGTGAAGTTAAGACTATGAATATTCCTTAGTAGGATGGAAAATGAACTAAACTTTAAAGAAAATATAAGTTAAATTGGAGAGTATCAGAATTAAAACCTCCACTCTTCATAAAACATAATTAAGGAAATAAAAAAAGACAAACCACAAATTGGAAGAAAATATCCATCATATATACACATATACACAAACATACAAACACATGCACAATTGGGTTTCTTGTCATCATAAGATTAAGGTAGAGGTGTCATTTATATATTCAAGATACAAAATCTTATATCTCTATATTCTATGGATATATTTAATTGCCCAACTTTAAAATGAGGCAAAATATATGAAAAGACACTTGGTGTAATATGTTAGAATATATACAAATAGCCAATAAGCATGTGAAAAGATGTTCAACATAATTGGCTACCAATTTAATGTAAATTTAAACAACAATGAGGTTGAAGTAGGGAGGCAGGGCTCAGCTCTTTTGCAAAACAGTGGAGGTGGGAGCAGAAACTGTCTGAAGAAACTGCTTTGGGGACCTGCAGACTAGAGAGTGCTATATGCATTATCAACGAGGGAGAGACAACAAGGCTGAAAAGAAAACCTTGTGTTAGTCCCAAGTCTGGGAGCAGCACCCATTTCCCACCCTCAACATGAACAGGCTCTGGGCCTGAAGTTGGTTGAGAGGGAAATAGACACATTCCTCTCTAGAAAGAGGGAGGGTGTGGCAGAAGACTGAGTGTGGCTTCTCTTCAGTGAGTTTAAGCAGCAGGACCCTGCTTTGAGTGATGTTCATAGCAGCATTATTCCTGATTGACAAAAATTGGAAACAACCAAAGTGTACATCAACCAATGAATGGATAAACAAACTGTGGTTATATTCACATGATGGAATATTATGCAGCTGTAAGAAGAAATGAAGTCATAAAGCATATGACAACATGGATGAACCTGGAGGACAGTATGTTGAGTGAAACAAGCCAGGCATGAAAGGACAAACACTGTATGATCACACTACTATGAACTAAATATATTGTGTAATCTCATGGAGTTAATAACTTGAATATGGGTCATCAGAAAATAGAATGAGGTTAGCGTATGGAAAGCTGAGGGTTAACTTGTACAGAACTGGTAAAAAGGATGTGTGTTAATCTTTGGAAATGAATAGAAAAGGTGAAAGCCCAATATAATATTTGTAACTAGCAGTACTATCATGTGGGTATGAAAGTGGTTTAAAGGGAAAGTCTAAGGTTATGCATATTACTAAAAGGAAAGCTAAAAAATGTAACATGGAACTGTATAGCATAGTAAAACCTCATGTGAAATGTGAATATGGGTAAAATTGCATACATAAGACAGTTTTTCTTTGAAGCTGATCAAATGTATGTTAATACTACAAGACGTTAATATCAGACAAAAAAACACATGCTAAGTGAAAGAAATCAGACAAAAGTACTACATATTGTATGATTCTATTTATATAATATATAAATATAAATCAATTTATAAAGATGAAATTAGATTAGTGGTTATGTAGGGCTGGGGAAGGACTGTTTATGGGCATAGAGTTTATCTTTTTGGAGTAATGAAATTGTTCTAAAATTTTTTGTGGTGATGAATGCACAACATTGTGATTATACTAAAAGCCACTGACAATACACTTTAGATACATTGTATGGAATGTGAACATATCTCAATAAAACTGCTTAATAAATACATAAATAATTGTGCAAGAATAGCCAGAAATAGCAGCTATGTAGGGGAGGAGAAGCATAGAAAGATTGAGAGGTGAAGAATTTTGTTTGTCTGGGTTTTTTTTTTTTGTTTATTATTACTATTGAAGTAATGAAAATGCTCTAATAATGATTGCAATGATAAATGCACAACTATGTGACTATACCAAATACCATTGATTGTACAATTTGGATGAATTGTGTGTCTTATTAATATGCATCAATAAAATTGATTTGTTTTTTTAAAAAAAGGGGGAGGGGGCTCAGAAACATAAACCAGTAGAGGTTGAAAGAATAACCTTCATGGAAAGGATCATGGAAGAGCACCATCCTCTGGCAGGCTGGGAAAGTGAAGAAAAGTAAGATTTTGGGGGATTCTCTTGACCCTATCCCCAGGCCCCCTTGGATCTGATCTGCACCCCATTACAGGGTACCTGGCCCTATTTTGATAACTTAAACAGGGCAATTTTTAAGTTTTAGAATAAGTTGAACCAAAAACCCAAGAAGAGCTGTGAACTGAAACCACTAGGCAAGAGAAAGAAATTGACCATCAGAGTAAACTAACTAACATAATCAGATGCTTAGACATCAACAAAAAATTACAAGTCATACTAAGAAAATGGAAGATATGGCCCAGCCAAAGGAACAAACTAAGAGTCTTGATGAGACACAGGATTTAAAACAACTAATCAATGATGTTCACACAAATCTACTAAATCAAATCAAGGAGTTGAAGGAAAATATGGGAAAAGAGATAAAGGCTTTTAGGAAGACAATGCTGAGCATAAAGAAGAATGTAAAAGTTGAAAAGAAAAGTAACGGAGCTTATGGGAATGAATGACAAAATGGATGAGATTAAAAAGACATTATCCATTCATTGGTTGATGGATGCTTGGACTGTTTCCATATTTTAGCAATTGTGAATTATGCTGCTATGAATATCGGTGTGCAAATGAAAGTTCACATCCTTGCTTTCAGTTCTTCTGAATACATTTCTAGTAACAGGAATGCTGGATCATATGGCAGTTCTATATTCAGTTTCTTGAGGTATTGCCAAACTGTCCTCCACAGAGGCTACACCATTCTACATTCTCACAACAGTGAAGGAGTGTTTCTGTTTCTCCACATCCTCTCCAGCACTTGTAGTTTTCTGTTATTTTAATAATGGCCATTCTATAAGGTGTGAAATGGTATCTCATGGTAGGTTTTTTTTTTTTTAAGATTTATTTAAGATTTATTTTATTTATTTATTTCTCCCAACCCCCTCATTGTTTGCACTTGCTGTGTCTGCTCATCTTCCTTGTTTCTTTTGGAGGCACAGGGAACTGAACCCACGACCTCCGATGTGAGAGGGAGGTACCTAATCATTTAAGCCACCTCTGATCCCTACTTTTAGTGCATCTCTCATTATGTTTTTCTTCTTGTGTCTCTTGTTGTGTCATCTTGTTGGGTCAGCTTGCCATGCCTACCTGTCATGCCAGCTTGCTATCTTCTTTAGGAGACACCGGTAACCAAACCACGGACTTCCCAATGCATTGGCAGAAGCCCAATCGCTTGAGCCACATCTGCTTTCCTCTAATTGTAGTTTTGACCTACATTTCCCTAATAGCTAGTGATGCTGAACATGTATTCATGTGCTTTCTGGCCATTTGTATCTCCTCTTTGGAAAAATGTTTATTCAAGTCTTGCCCATTTTTAATTGGATTGCTTGTCTTTTTATTGTTGAGTTATATGATCTCTTTATATAACATGGATATCAAACCTTTATCCAAAATGTGGTTTCCAGATAATTTCTCCCATTGAGTACGCTGCCTTTTTACTTTTTTGACAAAGTCTTTTGAAGAACAAATTGTGGTATATACATTCTGGAAGGCTGTCATACAATGGAATACTATTCAGCTGTAAGAAGAAATGAAATTGGGATGCATATGACAACATAGATTAACCTAGAGGACTTTATGTTGAGTGAAATAAGCCAGACACAAAAGGAAAAATAGTGTATGATCTCACTAATATGAAGTAAATCTAATGAGTAAACTCACGGAGGTGAACTATAGAGTATAGGTTACTAGGGATAGAATGTGGTGTGATAAAGGGAGCTGATGCTTAATGTATATAGAATTTTTAATGGTTTATTTAAAAAGTGTGGAGATGAATAGAGTTGATGGTAACATATTATAGTGAGTATAACTAACACAGCTGATTCATAACTTTGATTGTAGCTGAAAGGAGTAGTCTGTGGATGTAAACATCAATTGAAAGGAAGCTAGAGAACAATCTAGGGAATTTATAACAGTGATTTGGGTGGTAGGTGAAGATTGTGGTTAATAGTATACATATAAGAATGTTCTTTTTAAGTGTTAAGAATATGGTGATACATGGGAAAATTACAACTAATGTAACTTATGTATGAATAGTTAACAGTAATATTGTAATATTTTTACAGCAATGATGAAGATATATCAATTCTACAGGACAACAATAGGGGGAGTATAAAGAGGTATGGGATTTTTCCCTTTGGAGTAATGAAATGGTCTAAAATTGACTGAAGTAATGATAGCCTAACTCTGTGATGAAAATGAGAGCCACTGAATGTACACTTTGAATGGATTGTACAAAGCATGGGACTGTATAACACAGGGATTCCCATGGTGGAAGAAGGATTGTGGTTAACAGAACAAAAATGAGAATGCTTTCTTATGAACTATAACAAATATATAATACTAATACAGGGTGTTAATAATCAGGTAGGTTGGGGGAAAATACATCAAATGTAAATATGGGGCATAGTTAGTTCACAATTTGTAGCAAATGTTTCACAACAATGTAAGGTATTGTTGGTGGGATGATGTATAGGAGCCCTGTATGATGATATACATGTTTGTTTTGTAAGTTCACAACTTTTACTATACACTTATTGTTTATGTATGTGTATGTATGACATACTTCAATAAAATTTTATGAAAAATACAGTAGAGGTAAATAACAGATTTGATTTGGCTGAGGAATGAATAAGTGAATTGAAAGACAGAGCATTTGAACTTGAAAAGACAGAAGAACAGAAAGAGAAAAGAATGGAAAAAATTGAATAGGGTCTCAGAGAATTGAATGAAAGTGTGAAATGCACAAACATATGCATTAGGGGTGTTTTTGAAGGAGAAGAGAACAGAAAAGTGGCAGAAAGAGTATTTGAGGAAATGAGGGCCAAAAATTTCCAAGTTCTTATGAAAGACATAAATATCAATATCCATGAAGGACAATGAACTCTAAACAGCATAAATTCAAATAGACCTACTCTGAGACACCTGCTAATCAGAATGTCAAATGCCAGAGAAAAAAGAGGGAATTCTGAAAGGAGCAAAAGTAAAGTATTTCATCATATACAAAGGACGTTCAGTAAGACTAAGTGCTGATTTCTCATCAGAAACCATGGAGGCAAAAAGACAATGGTATGATATGTTAAAGGTACTGAAAAAGAAAAATTTTCAGCCAAAAGTTCTTTATCTAGCAAAACTGTCCTTCAAAAATTAGGCGGTTTGGTGTGGGTGTAGCTCAGTGGTTTGAGAGCCTGTTTCCCATGTATGAGGTCCTGGGTTCAATCCCTGGTACTTCCTAAAAAGAAAAAGAAATGAGGGTGAGTTTAAGTTTTCACAGTTAAACAAAAACTGAGAGACTATGTCTCCAAGAGACCAGATTTACAAGGGATACTAAAGGGTGTGCTACAGCCTGAAAGGTAAGACAGGAGAGAGAGGCTTGGAGAAGAGTGTAGAAATGAAGATTGTTAGTAAGGGTAACTAAAAGGGTAAAAAGACAGAAAATAGCATAATATGACAACAGAGAGCCAAAGGATAAAATGGACAATGTAAGTCATGCAACATTCTTATATTTGTATTATTAACCATAATCCTCATCTACCACTGAAATCACTATTTTATACAGTCCCTAGATTATCCTGTAGATGTCTTTCAATTAACATAGACCTCCCAGGATTACCCCTTTCAGCTACAATCACATTTATAAATCAGCAGTGTTAGTTATACTTTTATAGTATGTTAAAAATCAACTCTATCCATTTCCACATATTTATAATCAATCTTAGTATAATTTGATATTTTATTATGGTCAAGTACAGTTTTACTTATAAAATTTAATTTGAAAAATGTATATCTCTTTTGAATTAAGTCAAACTAAGAATTACATTTCCTTTAAATAAAAATGAAAGTATTTTATTCAAAAATATAAATACAATAAAATATTCTAAGTGGTGATAAATAAAACTCAAAATACTACGCTTCTTTGAAAATCAATCTTAAAGAATAACCAGAATTTCAGACAAAGTTATACATACAAAATTATTTGTTATAGCAATTCTTAAGGTAAATTACTAGATGTAAAAAAAAATCCAACAAGAAAGAAATGATTAAATATCTCATGGAATATTATGAAAGTCTTAAATATTAAGTTTTATATAAGTACTAAAACACATAAGAAAATTTACAATTATGAGTAAGCCAAAAATATACTAATATAAAGTTATTTATTCATTTAATAATTGATAATGATATTCATATGCAAGGCTTGAGAGAATTATGTTAATAATGCAAACTATACCTGGTACCCAGAACTAGAATGGTACCACGGATCAGTTAGCATTTCTCATCACCACAGCACAATGCCATTACATTCCCCTTTTTGTTCCAACTACCTGACTCAATGTGGTAGCATTGGATGCCTTACGTTTTTACTTTTTTCCCAACTGATTAGTTTTTTCAATAAACTCTATGACCTTGTTATATATGAAGTTTTAGGTTGCAAAAGAGCTTGTGGCTTAGGCAAGGGCTCCTCTAATCCTCCCAAACCATGATATGCAATTTGTATTAGTTTGCAGAGAACGCTCAGGGGCATGTATAAAAATGAATGCTTATGGAATTTGAAATAAAGAAAAATTGATTTTCTCCTGACGTTTGTTGAGAACATTCTGAGAACAAAAGGCAGGCTGCATTTAAGTATCTAATTTTTTTTATATACATGAGACTTTTTCTAAGAGAACCAAGATGTACAAATGATATATAACCATAGAAAAATAAAAACAAACACAATTTTGTAAATTCTTTGTCCTAAATTTTCTAGGTTATTAAATAAATTCTCTCTTTAATGGCCTACTATAGATCCCCTTACTTGTTTACTTAACTAAATAAATTATTAGTTTACTTATTATTAACTACTTTGTAAATTGAGAAAAATCCACAAAATTCTTTCTAGAAAATCAATAATTGAAGTAAAAAGATGCGTTAAAAATATCTCCATATATACTGATAAAACCCTTGTTATGAGATAGTCTCAGACAAATTATGCAATTATTTAATCTAGGATTATTGATTATTGCTCACTAAGAATTAAAAAGGATAACACAAAGCCATTTACCAAGCACTGGAGTATTATTTTATCCATTGGGCAATGCTGGATTGACAAAAGGAAGATCATTTTTTTCTTCTCTGAAGTGACTAGGCAAAGTTAACTAACTTAGTTAACAATTAACTAAGATGATATACAATGTTCACATTCTCAGACATATTTCTTTGAGTATACTAAAACCGGTGTGTTTCCCAGGTCAACATTTATTAATAATACTCTCTTAGAATAGGTTAACTAGAGTGAAAAGATATACATTTATAGAGAGCATGACCTTTGGGGGCAGGCTTGAGTTCTGTCATTAACTAGTGGTGTGACCTAGAGCAAGTAACCTGACCTCTCTAAGCCTCAAATTTGGAAAACGATTGCAGTTCTGAGAACAAGGGTCTGATGAATGAGTTGAGGTTTATAAATGTTCAAATATGCCCTGGAATTCCATCCCAATTTTAACTAAGTGGCAACCAGCCTCACCTTAGCTGTCAGTGCTCTTTCATAAAATTTCCACATCTTGTGGAGTGGGTGTGCTCAGTGGTTGACAGCCTGCTTTGCATGTATGAAGTCCTGTGTTCAATCCCTGGTACCTCCTAAAAATAAAAAATTACCGTATCTTTTGCCCAGTATTCCTTTGGGACTTGTTAAAATATGCATTTTTGGATTGATGAAAAACCAGTTTTTAAATTGTTAATTTCAACTATTTGAATTGTATTCCCAAGATGAACTACTGAAGGGCAGTATTTCAAACATAATTTGAGTTTTCAATAAATTATCATGATGGAGTACTTAACAGTCATACTGCTGGGTTGTAACCCTACCACCAACAACTACTAGCTATGAGATCTTGCATGCATTTCTTAATCAATGTATGCCTCAATTCTTCTGTAAAATAAGGATAATTAATGATACACCTACTTTATAGAGTTATTATGGACTCAGTGAGTTAAGGCGAGCTAAAGTGTTCAGTCCTGTTTCTTAATATTGCTATGCATCCATTAATGTTATTATTATTTATTAGTAGTTTCTAAGGCTAGAATCTTTTTACAAGCTTCAGGTCACTATAGCAGATTGATCTCCTGAGAAGCGATAACCTCCCTTTTCACTTTTATGTCTAATTCTAACTCAAGTTTACTCTACTTACTGTAAATGTTACTCAGCAGATCAAATTAATTTCTGCATATCTCTTTTGGAGTCATATCTGGCTCATTAGATCTCCATCAACTTTTCCTTCTCTTTGTTTATTTAGCCTTAAGAAGCAATCATAAGGCACACTCAAGATACACACTGTTTGATTTGGTTCCCTTTGCATAGTGAGAAAAACCCTTACTGTATGGAGATCAACATCATATTAAAAAATATGACTGTGGGTTAAAGGCCAAGGCCTTCAAATTAGAATCCAACAGCAAAAAGTAGTCTGCTATGATTCAGATAAACCTCAAAAATAGCCCCAAAGTCAAATTTCTATGTACACATAGGACCCCAAAACCTATTTGCCTCCCTCAAAGGTTTTCAGAAATTTATTTCCAGATTTTCCCACTGAATCTCAATATTTCTGTTTGAATTCATGTCTCCCTTTCTAACAGATGTGGTTTGAAGGCTGGCTCACTTTAACAGCATTCTTTCCTGTTTCCTAGCAAACAATACCTTATTGCATTTTCCCTTCTGATTTTGTAAGAACTCACTACATTCCAGCAGTCCTTCTCTGCTAGCTGCAGATTACATGATTTTTCAGAAAGTTGAGGTCTCCTCTTCTAGTTGGATATTTGAGTAGTTAAACTGAAATACAACCAAGCAAGTAAAGTTTTTTTTTTAAAATTACCAGACTAGAGCTGTGATGCATATTTTCCTTTGTTAAATGTAGAGGAAAATTGTTATTTACACATATTTAATAAAATAAATTAAGTCCACTTTAGTGTTTGTTGTAGATTGAATTGTATACCCAAGTTTGCACATGTTCACATTCTGGTGGGTATGGGCCCATTGTAAGGAAGGTCTCTTGAAGATGTGACTTCAGTTAAGGCCCACTGGATCAAGTTCGGCTTTATCTGGATTACTGGAGTCCTTTTTAGGTAGAGTGAAAGTCAGATGGAAAAAGAAGCCAGGAGAGGCCAAGTACCAAGATTCTGGCAGCCAGCCTACAACACTAGTCTTCTGGGGAAAAGCACTGCCTTTCTGAGGCCTTGATTTTGAACTTCTCCTAGCTTCAAAACTGGGAGCCAATAAATTCCTGTTGCTTAAGTCAACATATTGCATAGTATTTGTTTTAGCAGCCAGGAACCTAAGACAGTGTTAGAGTGATTTTGAAAGACAGCATCTTGACAACATCTGTTGGAAAGAAAAGAATTCTCAAAGCCCTTAGTGTCTGGTCATTCTAATGCAAACCCTCTTTCAAGACTTGTGTTTTTAAATAACAGTTTCAATAATGTAATTACCTAAGCCAAAACAGACAGTGATTCCACATTTAAGAACTTTAATATGGTCTCAATCTATTTGTCATGATTTTAACTACTTCCCTGTAGCTCTCCATGGATACCAGGGAGAAGCTCATGCTCTCCTGTTTCCTTGATTTCAGCCATCCTGCTTATTCTCTGGAGCACTCTTTCCCCATATCTTATTCACCTGTGCAATCCTACTTACGTCTGTAAGTTCAGCACTATCTCTGACTAAGTGGCCTCTCCTAATCCTCACAATTAGAAGTGACATAGACCTCCTTTGATACCAATAAGAGCCCTGTTTTGGGGGGGATTTTTTTTCACTCTGTTAGATTTTATAGTTACTAGTTTAATTACCTTAGTCTCCCTATTAGTTAATGAGTTTTTAAAATGTGTATAGAAGGTTTGATATTCATCTTCCATTTCTTGATAAACTAACCAATACATTTTCATTTAATTAGGTAATATAAGGATGTGTGTGTGTATGTGATATGAGCACACACAGTTACTGTTGTCACTGTTTCATTAGAATTTCATTTTCTAATTTTGATTATCAAGCCCAAAAGTAGGCACCTTCCTTCACTTCAAAAATAGGTCAGTCAGCATGCTTAAAAAGGAAAGTCAATCAGAGGATGAGAGGTGAGCAGCAGGTGAGTGGCTTCACAGACTCAGCCCATTTTGTTAAACACACGATGCCCTATTTCTTTCTGAACAAGTGGAAATAAAAGTTAGTGCTAGATTATGAACATGATAACTGAAGTAACTCTTCAATATATGTTGTCTGATATTTTGTGTCTTAATAAAAAATATTCTATAAAAAGCTAAACAACCATGGTTAAAAAGATATAAAATGTTTCTCAGTGTTGTAGCTTTAAAAAAATCATGCAAAAAGATAGTTACCACTAAATTTCCCAAGAGGTTAGAGGCAATTGTCAAAACATAAAAGTCACCATTATTTCAGCCTTGGGGAAATATTTTTGCTAAAAATGGGCTGCTGACTCATTCTGAAAAATTATCTCTGGGTTATTCAACACCATTAAAGCACCAGGTACAAAGTAGAAAATATAAGTTAATCAAGATTGTTTATATACATTTTACAACCAAACATCTTTGGATAGGGGTCTCATGAGTACAATCTCCAGAGAGTCCCTTATAATTACATTTATATGAATTTTGAATTTGTAGTCTTTTTTATTTCTATAAAATCGCGAGCCTTTTCGGGGAACCACTTTAAATGCTTCATGCACCAAATGGAAGAGGACAAAATTTCCCTGTTTACAAATGTTGTAGCTGCACATGTAGCCATAAAAGTTATATGATTTGCTTATTCTGTCTTCTAAGATGGAAATTTTAGACCCACTCAAAATGAAAATGCACAAACATAAAATATTTTGTATATAATTTCAGATGACTCTTATGTTTCAAGAAGCCCATGGGGTCCTCAACTATGACAGTTTTAAAAGAGAATGGTCACGTGTTTCTTGATAATCTTCCCTTTGAGAAATGATGGTTAATGTCCTCTCTTCCTGAATCTAAGTGTGCTGTGATTCTCTTGTAACAAATAGAATATAGCTGAAGTGGCAATGAATGGCTAGATCATAAAAGGTTAAACATATTTCATCTTATTTGTTGGAACATTCATGCTTGAAGCTTTGAGTTAACATATAAGAAGTCTATCTATCCTAAAGCTACTATGTTAGGAGGAAACCCATCCACATATAGAGGTCTGTGTAGAATATCCAATTGGCAGGCATGGTCTTATAGCCCTTCAGGTCCTGGTGCCAAACATAAGAGCAAACAATTTTTTATATAATTTTATTGAGTCACCTCCAGCCTTCCAAGCAGAGGCTCTAGATACAAAGGCAAGCAGTCTTTGCTCTGTCCTTCCTAAATTCATAACCAACAGAATCCTTGGATAAATGCAATGGTTTGTGCCTGTGTATTTGTGTGTGCGTGTCCATCCAAGTTGGAGTGGTTTGTAATGCAGAAATGGTAAACAGAACACTAACCCATGTTTAAAAGCATAGGTCCATAGAGAACAGAAATCTAGAAGCGCTGTGTTTAGTTGAAGCCAGCTAGTGACATAGGGATTAAGAACAGGGGAATTTTGCAATGTTGCCCATGACTGTAAATCATGACTGTAAATGTAGATGAATGTGGGTGAAAATTAGTAAATCCAATCCACTAAAGTAGAATGTTCTAGGTGGCAGCTCGCAACTGTGAACTTTATAATGTAGACAATATTAAAAAAAGAGAAAGATGTCATAATTAAAAGCAATAAAAGCAACAAACGAAAGTAGTCACACTATTATTCAAAGGCCATAGGGCACCCCATTCTTGGCGATTACACTATTTTCGGTATCTTTCCTCTATACTGGTCAGGATAGATTAGGCTCTGGTACAGAAACAAATTAATCATCATTCTCTGTGGCTTAGCACAATAAATGTTTAAGTATTGTTCATGATAGATATTGAGTGCATGGTTGGTTTGGGGAGGGGGGATTGCTACATGCATTAATTCTAAAACCAACCTGAAGGAAGTTCTTTCATCTTGTAGTAGCACTACCATCAGAGACACATTTGTCTAAATTTTGGTGAGAAAGGTAAATAAATAAGTAAAGAATGAGGTGGGATGTTTTAAAAGCCAAACTTGAAAGAAGTTTACAAGAATTCTGTCTATATCTTTTTGGAGAAATAACTTAATATTTAAATTTTACTACAAAAGAAGCTGGGGATAGAGTTTCTCTGTGTTCCCAGAAAAATAAAATATGTAATGGAGTTGGATAAACACTTATCACTGTCTCATTCAGACCTGCCCTGCTGAAGTTAAATTCTAATATTTTTACTGCCTTTATCAACATGTTTTGCACTATATATCTTCCTTTGTGTGCCTGGTACATCTGATTCTAATAAGCATATTCATTTTACAGTCCTTCCTAATAATAATGGCCTGTATACTGAAGGTTGGGTGACAAATTAAAAAGACAGAGTTTATTGGCAATTACTAAAAGGAAGTTATAAAGAACTAAAATAATCTCCTTTGATTCAAAGTAAAAATATTACCCTGCTTTCTATGTTTTGACCGAGAAAAGACACATAAAAGAAAGAAATTAGTAATAATTTATTTTATCAAAAGTGATAGATTTTGGAAATGCAAAGTTAAATAATTCATGCAAAAGCAGCTTATTGTCACCTGTAATATATGATTTCTGTGCTCCAATACAATATAATTTATAAGGTTTAGAAGTCCTCTTACTTTGAGTATGGAAAGTGAGGCCCTAAATTTCTATTCTGGTTCCAAATGCATTTAATTATTTCCAGTAGTATTATTTCTCCAGTGAATCCAAGAGGAAGCATACATTCAGGATGAATCTATGTTTATCATCACCCCCTTCATAAAAATTTCTAACACCGTCTCTTCTTACAGAAATTTTATTGGCAAAGTCTGGCTATTGTTTATTCCTCAGAACTATTCTCTCAAAAAATGTGTACTGTAACCCCTGGATTTTAAGTGACATCAAAATACATGTTTGGAAACGGGGAAATTAGTCACTCAGTCATCAAAAATTCTTCTGGCTTCTCCTAAGGAAAGCGTAGGCCTTGATGGAATAATCAGCCCTTAAATATCAGTGAAATAATCTGGGTCAAGTGTTAAAACAGAAAGCAACAATTTGATGCATCTGGAGAGAAACCTGAAGCAGACAGAAACTGGGGGGACTGAGCCTGAAAGAGGGGAATTGCACCAACTTAGATTTGTGATTTCAAACTTTGCTGAAGGCAGACACTTGACAGGCTGGGGGCTGGAGATGGGGGAGGGTGGCGATAGCTGTACTTAAACAGAAAGCTACAGTTTTATTAACTTTAGGAAGCAGAGGATGGAGTTTGGGGCTGCTTGGGTGGACGGAAAGTGACAAAGAAAATTAATGTGTGGTTTTAAACTTTTGCATGAAGGCATGTCCCAAGCTTGGTGGGGGTGAAGTGGGAGTTGAGGATTTGGAGAAGTGGGGGTAGGGTGGGGAAGGAGGGTAGCTATTACTGGCAACTGTCACATAGAAAAGAATGAATAAATAGTATTTATTGTTAATATTATACTAAAGACTTTACCTATCACTAGGGGAACACAAAATGCTGAAGAGATGATATCTGCCAAAGAGATAATTACGAAGGGAGATAAGAGAAGTGTTAAGTAAAATAAAGTCGCCACTAGTATTGGGCTTTGCTGGGAGGGCCCCCCTTTTCGAGAAAGGCTTATCCAGAAGAAAAAATAATTGACCTTCAGGGGCTTTCTGGGAAAATGTAACACACTCTATAGGGTTGCAGATAAGCAACACTTGGTGATAAACCAATTTCGGTCCAATAGAGATAGCTTATCAGAAAAGACAAGCATACCAAACTAATCAATGTATGTCTCCTCTCCACTTTGTAAGCCCCCTATGTAAAATGGAAACTTCATGTCAGCCAAACAGAACATTTCCTCACTTGCTTCTACATTTGCCTTACGTAAGTTCCCCTTTTCTACCCCCTTGGCAGAGCAGCCTTCTACTTTTTGAATGGGCTGCTGCCCAATTCATAACTCACTGTACAAAGCTGTGAGATCCTAAATTGCATGAAATTTATTTCTTTTAACATACCTAAATATTTATAATGCGATAAAGCAGAAATTGTTTGCTTTTATTTTTAAAATATTTTATTCAAACACAACAAAGAGATACAGAAAATCACAAAGAACAAATGTATAGATAAATGATAATTAAAAGATCTGACAGAGCTCCACCAGCCTCCACAGAAACCCCATCAAAGAGCTCCACCCCAATCATAGTTCCTTCCTCTTTCCGTAAGTAACCAGCACCTGACTTTTATAGTTTACCACTTCCTTGTGTTTTTCCCTGGAATATTATTCTATCTTTTAGTCTCTTTTATTCTACAGGTTCCACATTCAACCATTTCTCCCCTAAAAATTCATCTGTTGAGCAACCCAGAGTATCTGAACTGTAGAGGTTTACAAAGAACCACTGTATTTCCTGCACCCTAGATGTTGAATACAAAGGCTGCATCAGACTCTTAGACTCGTGAGCTTTTTTTATCAGGAGGCATAGAATATTTGTCTGCCTATGTGATGTTAGTTGCTATGGAAGTGCAATGCCTAGATCATTATTTCATTTGGGGTGCAAAATAGCAATATTTAAAACATTCTTTCTTACTAGTAAATGCAAAGAGAATTTTCCTAAGCAATTATTTGATCACCCAGTGGTAATGAGTTCAAGTAGGGAAGAGTGGATAAAGACTTGATTCTTCCCCTTTATTTGCCAGTTTTCAGGATAAAGAATTGCTTCCCATTCATTTTCTGAACTAGTGTACATATATATTATACATATTTAATGTATATCATTATGAACTCACGCATTTAACCATATTTGATGGGCTTAAATAGACTTAGTCATCCTCTTTTTTAAAGATTAAATTGTTCCAACTTTGCCAGTGATTCTTCTTGAAGTAATAATTTTTTTATTACAAAATGATATGTGAATAATACACAAAAAGAGTAAAATTGGCATTTGGATTTCTTTTTGAAAATGACCAAGTTATTCTCTACCCAAATAGCAAAATTTACTTTTAGCTTTCAAAATATTTTATTAATTTTTTGTACTGTGCGTATGCTTGTGTACATGGATGTGTGTGCGTGTATACGTTTGTGTTAGAGAGAAGCGTTGTGGTTTTTCTTCCCAGAATATCTGCCACTTGACTTCTGAATGGCTTTATCACATTTCCTTTTCTGAGTATTTTAAACATTCATTCCATTTCCTTCTTACTTAAAATGTCACTATTGAGAAGATTAATGATAATCTAATTTTCTGCCCTTAAAAAATCACTGACTGTTTCAGTTAGTTATCTAAGGAAATCTTATTTTAAATTCCAGTACTTATAGAACTTTGGTATTGATATTTTGTGTTGATACTCTCAAGTACATATAGGCTTTTTCTATATATATAGTTTCATATAGTTTTTCAGACAACCTCTTGAATTTTAAGTTTCAGTTTGTTCAATTTTATTTAATTATTTTCCTTCTTCAGGGGCTTCTATAATCCATGTGGTGGATCTCTTTTTCCAATTTTTAACATTTGTCACTTGATTTCACATCCTTTTTATCTCATTCTCTGTTTCATTTTGGTCACTTTGATTCTAATTTTTTTTAAGGAATTATGTGATATGCACATTCATTCTTGTGTTTCTTGTATTTTTTTCTTTGTTTATGAAATGATTTATTTTACTTCTAATACTTTCCTGAGCTCTATCACTTCAGATCTGGTTTCATCTAATTCTGATTTATGTCAGATTTTATGTAGCATATTATTTTTAACATGCCTTTTGGCTTGTTTTGAAATAAAAATTAGTTTTGATGAGGTCTCTAGTGATGCTTTTTTACATGGTTTGTGTGTGTGTGTGTGTGTGTGTTATTTTTTGATTTAATAATCTGGTGTTGTTTTAATTTTATGTTGCTCATTTTTATGTGCAATTAATTTTCCTGAACTTTAGTGAAGCTACGTAAGGTGGTATTTCTAACTCCAAAGGGCTCATTCTTTTTTTTCCCTTGTAATGTTGAAAAACAATGGTCTCTTACTTTTGAGACCTCCTACTCCTTGCTTTTATTTGAATCATCTCTTTCCATCGTGTGTTTTCCCACTATATACTTAATTTTTATTCCACCCCTAGAAATCGCTCTTCAGTATGCAACCCTGATCTGGTAGACAACCTTGGTAAGGAGGTTTGGACAGTCCAGAGTAGAGAGCTGCTGTAGTCTTGAGTATTGCCATGAACCTTATTATAAACACATCCTGTTGGATTGGAGAGGGCAAACATTTCCCTCCAATTTAGCCCACCCAACATTCTAGTGATTACCTATCATTTACCCTAGGTTTTTCCAGTTTGTTATCAATATCTCCAGATGCTCTGTTGTTTTCTTCTGCTTTCTCCTGAGCAGTTTCAGCCACCATTCTAACTTAGGAGCCATTAGCAGTTTCTTTTTGGATTTTGTAGGGATAATTTATCACCTAGTTTGGGTTGTAATTGTTTTATCTTTGTTTTGTTTCTGGTATCTGTAATCTCTCTCTGTTTTTATTCATTATGCATTCAGAAAGATGCAAAAACTATACCATCACTGCCATATTCTTCTCTCATAAGGATATTATACTAATTATATTATTAATAATTAACAAATGTAGGATAAAGTGCCTGACTTAAATATCTATTAAATCCATAATTGAAATGATATGTGAACCACTTCATATCCAAATAAATGTCTAAATATTTTGCTAACAGTATAACTTTCTCCTTTATGATATCTGAATAGAGGACCGTGACTCACCTTGTTTTTAGGTTGATTTATTCTAGGATAACTATGCAATTTGTTCTCCAAACGAACATGCTGGAGTGTGAAATGTGACACTTTTAATAATAATACTGGGATAACAGGTGAAAATAGGCAAAAGCATATGGTTTCAATATTAGCTTCATATGTTCAAAGAAGGTGATGTAAGCTCCCCCAAACCACAATAGCCTCCTTTCTAAATCTATCACTTTGAGATTTTCTTAGCCCATAACTTAAATAAATTGTTCAAATGCATGCATTATGTTCACAGGTATGGAAAGCAATGAATTCCCAAACAGGATCATAAGATATACTAATCGTTTTGAATAGATTATATTGAATTCAAGACGCAGGTTTAATTTAAAATTCTGTAAAACTGGAGTGTACAACTGGAAACGATACCATCAGAAGGAAATTCTAAGTATCAAGAATAAGAAATATCTCCTGTATATAGTATCTATTTAGCTGTCACTGTGAAATACTTAAGCAACATGGAATTAAGACAAGACTTGCCAAGACTGTTTTGCCAAAGAACTAATTGTGCTCTACCATCTATTTTATTGGCAAGGAATGCCAAGTGGAGGTGCAGTACCATTGTCTGTACACAATTCATTAGGGTAAATGTTTTAGAAATCACTGATCAATATAAAAATATACAAACACAAAGTATTGTTGTGGCACCTGAGGTGACTATCAGGTGATATGAACATTTTTCTCACATGTTTATATACTAGTTAGATAGGAAAATAGTTACTGTTATTTGTTGAATTTTTAGCTCTAAGAAAATCTTTAATACTTGTAACAATGAATTTCTTTTTTAAAAACTCAATGAAGAGTGATCTTAGAATCAGAATTTAAAAAATCAGTTTTCAGACAATGGTAATTTAAAAGTGTCTGAATAGTTTAATGGTAAAAATCCTAGCTGTATTAAGTGCCAGGATCCTGAAAGTTAATTTGTAGCAAAAAAAATTGTACAATTTACATGAAAAATTCCTTCTAGAATTTATAGTTATAAGCCACCCAGAATAATGGACATATGTAGTATTTTTACTTAACACATTTATATTTTTTATTTTTGTCTTAGTTATTTAGATAACTAGTTGAATTCTCCAGAAGCAGATGGTAAGATGGAGTTTGAAATGTTAGAATACTCATTTGAAAGGTTACAGCAGATCCAGCTGTGATGGAAGGCAAAATTATTTGCTTCATTACTTTCTATTATATTCAGCCTTTCATAAACAATGAGACTTTTGATGTGGTAACTGAAGTGGATGGATATCCAGTAGTTAAATGTATGTGTATATGTATTTTATGTTTGATAAAATATTCTGAATATTTAGGACTTGGATATATAACAGGCCTTAGACCAGTTTACCTGGGAAGAAGTTTATGTGTAGTTATATTTTAATATTACCAATTTTATAGTCAGACTGCCTAGTTTCTAAACTCAGTCCTATACTTTTCCAGTTATGTAACCTTAGGTAAGATGTTTAACAACTCTAAACCTCAGTTGCTAATGAACAAAACGATAATAATAATAACAGCTATGTCATGGGAGTTGTGTGAAGATGAAATGAGGCTATCCATGTTGAAGGATTTAGTAGTGCTTGGGTATGTTATATAGAAAAATGGTAGCATTATTGTTATTTACTTGAAAGAATTAACAATTTGACAAGAGGGGATCTGAATCTAATAAAGGAAAATGGAAATTAGTACATTTGACTAAGCTGTGCTATTTGGTTTTGGTGTGTGACTTAAGTGGAGTTTCAGTAGATGATAAAAGATGATGCTACAATTAGAGTAGAATACCAGGGCTATTAAAGGTTCAGATGTAGTTACATTTGACTCAACCTCTTTCTGTCCAAACCAGTATTGCAAAATGGCTGTACCTTTTGGAGAAAGTAAAAATTAAAGGATCTCAAAAATATTTGTTGTAGAGAAGATTTCATAGTAAAGAAGTTACTATAACCAAATCCATGTATGCTTCTTTGGACAACCTACAAGATCATCACAAAATATTTGTTTCTGGGAGAAATCTCCTTTTCATGAAAGTAATTTGATTTCTTTGGTTGTTTAGTAACTATTCTGTGGTGTTGAGTTGTAGGAGAACTGGTCAGTAGATTTTAGAAACCAATTGCCTGCTATTCTTTGTATTCAATCTATGTTTGGACATGTTGTTGTTCCCAAGTTGATGAAAAGTTAATGATCATTCAGGGATGATATTCATGAACATTCATGACTCATTTGCAGTTTTTCATGACCTGTTTACAAATGTCACTTGTGTAATAGATGAGGGGGATATAATAGGGGATATTGCATAGAAAACAATATGTGAGAAGTTATTAATGATTCTTTCAAAAACCTTTTAAGATATATTCAACATCATTGGGAATGAATATTTTAAGACGGTTTCTTTAAAATTACCTTTATAAATATCCACCAAGAAGACTAAATGCTGTAATGTCTTTATTTGATTTTATAATTTCCAAAAGAGTAGATGAACATAAGAAAGAGGATGGGGAAGGTTGTCTGAAAGGGTAATGGCAATATAAATTCTCATTCAGTCATGGCCCATTCCCCTCACAATGTACTGTTTTCACATATCAAAAGCAAAGCAATTTATTTGAACCAAATGCTCAGAATCTTGATTTTAAAAAACCTATTCATATTTTTGTCTTTAGTATCTTTGATGAGTAGAAAACACTGTTCCATTCTATGAGCATTTTCACTAGAAAGTCCTTGAAGTAAAGAAGTACTGAAATTTTGAGATTAAAATTAGCTGAGAAGTTGACATAAGTCTGGATAGCCTAATGGAAATAAATTAAGGTTGGCATTTGAGTTCAGGCTCAATAACTAGTTGTATTGGCAGTCAAACTAATGTGCTTCAGTTCCTCATTTCTAAGCTAAGAAGTCCAGTTCTCCCCAACCTTCTCACAGAGTTTTTAAAATACTGGATAAAATCACAGATTTTCATGAAAAAAATTTTCTCACAGTAAAATAAATAAGGAAAATAGAGAAAGGATAGAAAATTGTTTTTACAAAAGGATTACAATTTTATCTAAATATAGAGAAAGGGGTATACATCTCAAAATCAGCATTTGGATAAGAGAGAACACATTTGTGGGTGATATACATTTCCTGGTTACTTTCAATATTATCAAAATTATTGTTATAGTTTAGATCAATTTCTTAAATTGTATAACTGCTAGGATTGTATCTAGAAAGGTTAAAATTATTGTGTTAAAGGAAATACATTATTACAATGAAAGAAAGGAAGTGGAAAAAAAAAAGTGAAAAAAAAAAAGAACAGAGTTTAAAGTCATCTGTATCATAGATCTGCCGTTGCTAAAATGTGTCACCTGGGGCAGAATGTTTGGCTTCTCTTACCCATGGTTTCATCAACTATATAATAGTAATAATTATGTATTTTAATTATTATTGTTACAATAATAGAATAAGAATGACCACCACAATGATAATCCCTGTATTAGTCAGCCAAAGGGGTGCTAATGTAAAATACCAGAAATCAGTTGGTCTTTACAAAGGGTATTTATTTGGGGTAGAAGTCCACAGTTACCAGACCATAAAGCGTACGTTTCTTCCCTCACCAAAGTGCATTGCCATGTGTTGAAGCAAGACAGCTGCCGACATTTGCCAGGGTTCAGGCCTCTTGGGTTCCTCTCTTCCCGGGGCTGCGTTTCTCTCTGGGCTCAACTCCTCTGTTTTCTCCACAAGGTCAGCTGCAGACTATGAGGCTCTCTAGGCTTTGCCTCTCTCCACAGGGCCAGCTGTAGACTCTCAGACCAATGGCTCATGTCTTTTCCCGGGGCCTTCTCTCCTTCCTCACGACGAAGCTCTCTTACTTCCCAGGGCTCCAGCTCAAGACTCCAACATCAGAACTGCTCCCTCTGTCCTTTGCTATGTCTTTTTTATTTGATTCCCCCACCCACCAATGGGTGGGTCTCAACACCCTACTGACGGGGGCCCAGTCAATGCCCTAATCATAACTTAATCATGCCTAGATGAACAGATCAGTTTACAAGCAAAATCCAACATCTAATTTTGGAATTCATAACTTCATCAGACTGCCAAACTGCTACAATCCCCAAATCCTGTTCTTTTCTGGTATGCTTTTGAAACTGTGGGCAGGCCAAAACTCTGTTTCTGAGCTTTCTTCTGAGCTTGTTTAACTGGAGGTCATAATAACTTGAGCATGAGAAGAAAACACTGACTGTTGTCCCTCAGATGACCATTGAGAGACCAGGAAGAGAGGTCACCTCCCTCAGAAACAAGATTACCAGAACAGGGAGACATCAGAAGCAGATCAATGTGAGAGGTCCTTCAGTAGGAAGATTCTGCCTAAAATCCACTCTATCACATATGGACAACTCTATAATTAATCAATTGGACTATGCCAAGTCAAACCTCCCCACTACTGTCACCACCTCCCATTTACCACAAAATCCTCTTTAACTCTCAGATCCGGAGACAGATTTGATCTGTGACTCGTCCCCATGCTATTCAACATTGCATTAAAGCTCTTTTTTTTTCTCAAAATCCCAATGTATTGGCCTCTGTGCCTATCGAGCAATAAGCCCTTGCTCAGTGTATGAGTCAGCCAAAGGGGTGCTGATGCAAAATACCAGAAATCTGTTGGCTTTTATAAAGGGTATTTATTTGGGGTAGAAGCTTACAGTTATCAGGCCATAAAGCATAAGTTACTTCCCTCACCAAAGTCTATTGCCACATGTTGGAGCAATATGGCTGCTGATGTCTGCAAGGGTTCAGGCTTCCTGGGTTCCTGTCTTCCTGGGGCTTGTTTCTCTCCCAGCTCAGCTTCTCTGCTCTCACCACAAGGCCAGCTGTAGACTATCAGGCAAATGGCTCATCTCTTTTCCCAGGGCCTCAGCCTCACAACCAAGTTCCTCCTGTTTTTCTCCTGTGTGTTTACTTCCCCGGGCTCCAGTTCAAAAACTCCAACCACCCTTCTCTGCAGTGCAGTTTCTCTGTCAGCCCCCACCCACCAAGGGGGCAGGGATTCAACATCCTACTGATGTGGCCCAATCAAAGCCCTAATCATAATTTAATCACGCCTAAAGAAACAGACCAGTTTACAAACATAATCCAATATCTACTTTTGGAATTCATAAACAATGCCAAACTGCCACACTCAGTAACACTTTCATTTATTATTATTATTAGTATTATTATTATTATTAATTCCCTCCCACCCCCAGAGTGCTCTTTCATCTGTTTGTTCATTGTTTTTGCTTATTGTCTGCTTGTTGTTTTTGTTCGATGTCTGCTTGTTGTTTGTTTGTCTTCTTTAGGAGGCACCGGGAACCAAACCCAGGTCCTCCCATGTAAGAGGCGGGCACCCAACAGCTTGAGCCACATCTGCTCCCTGCTTATTTGTTTTTGCTCACAGTCTGCTCATTTTTTGCTCATTGTCTTGCTCATTGTTTTTGCTCTTTGTGTGCTCATTGTTTTTGCTTGATGCCTGCTTCTTTTCTGCTCATTGTTTGTCTTCTTTAGGAGGCACTGGGAACCAAACCATGTGGGAGGTGGGTGCCCAACTGTCTGAGACACATCTGCTCCCCAACACTTTCTTAAGTTTCCGAGAAAAATAATTAAATTTCAAAACAGAAGTTCTATGACTAATTTAAATATATTTAACTGAACAGCTGCTCTCCTTTCCTCTTCATTAATTTCAGTCATATTAGTGCTTTTGTCCATGTGGGACATTATTTTTAATTTTGATAATCTAATATTAGCCTCCATTTTGATATCTCAGATATGGGCATAATAATATTTTTTTATGCCGTGGGTATGGGAACAACATAAAATGATACAATATGTGCAAAAAGCCTGATACAGGGCTGATGCTCTTATTACTATTGTGAGGCTAGAGACAGACCCTAGTAATTCACTGACATTAAATGCCAGTGAGGAAATAACTGAACATCCATTTCAGCCTGACTCAGCAATCAGAAGGAGGGAACAGCCATATATAGAAAATACATTGAAAAATTGCCAAGTTGTTGAATTGGGTAGAGAAAGCATTTCCTATATCTTTTTTTTTTAATTTAAAAAATGATTGAAGTATATCACTCATACATGAACATACATAAACAATAAGTATATAGTAAAAGTTGTGAACTAACAAACATGTATAACATCATACATGGCTCCCACACTTCACCCCACCACCAATACCTTTGCATTGTTGTGAAACATTTGTAACATATTATGAAAGAGCATTATCAAAGAATTACTACTAACTATAGTCCATATCTTACATTTGGTATATTTCCCCCCAACCAAACCTATCACTTTTTTTGGTTCATAAATCATACAATTTATCTAAAATGTACAATCAATGGCATTTGGTATAATCACAGAGTTGTTCATTCACCACTTCAATCAATATTAGAGCATTTTCATTACTCCAAAAAAGAAAAAAAGGAAAAATAAACAAAAAACAAACCACTATCTTACCCATATGTTAGTGCTAATTATAAATCCCATGATGTGATTTCACCATTTCTATTCATTTCCAAACATTTACAAAAAAACTTTTTACCAATGCTGCACCATTTTCTATCTCTGGTGACTTATATTCTAGCTATTAACTTCATGAGTTTGCTTATATTATTTAGTTCATAATAGCAAAATCATACAATATTTGTCCTTTTGTGTCTGGTTTGCTTCATTCAACATAATGTCTTCCAGGTTCATCCAAGTGGTCATATGCTTCACAAATTCATTTTTTTTAATAGAGGTCTTGTAGATGTTTCCCTACATTTTCTTCCAGGAGTTTTATGGCCCTGGCTTTTATGTTTTGAGTTGATTCTTGAATAGGAAGTGAGATAGAGGTCCTCTTTCATTGTGTTGGTTATGGATATCCAGTTCTCCCAGCTCCATTTTTTGAAGAGACTGTTCTGTCCCAGAAAAGTGGACTTGGTGGGCTTCTCAAAAATCATTTGACCATAGAGGTAAGGGTCTACTTCTAAACTCTCAATTCAATTCCATTGATCGATGTGTCTGTCTTTATGCCAACACGATGCTGTTTTGACCACTGTAGCTTTATAATACACTTCAAGGTAAGGAAGTGTGAGTTCTCTGATACCACTCATCTTTTTTAGGGTGTTTTTGGCTATTCTGGACCCCTTTCCCTTCCAAACAAATTTTGTAGTTGCCTTTTATATTTCTGTAAAGCAGGCTTTTGGAATTTTGATTGGTATTGCATTGAATCCATAAATCAAGTTTCATAAAATTGACACCTTCACAATGTTGTCTTCCAATCCGTGAACATGGACTGTCCTTCCATTTGTTTGGGTCTTCTTTGATGACTTTTAGTAATGTTTGGTAGTTTTAAGAATGCAAATCCTTTACATTCCTGGTTAAATTAATTTTTAGATATTTGAGTCTTTTTGTTTGCTATTTTAAATGGAATGTTATTCTTGATTTCCTCCTCAGCATTACTAATGTACGGGAACACTACTGATTTTTGCATGTTGCTCTTGTGTCCTGCCACTTTGCTGAACTCATTTAATAGCTCTAATAACTTTGCTGTAGATATTTCAGGATTTTCTAAATATAGAATCATATCATCTGCGAATAGTGAGAGTTTTACTTCCTCTTTTCCAATTTGGATGCCTTATATTTCTTTTTCTTGCTTGATTGCTCTAGCTAGAACTTCTAGCATAATGTTGAATAAAAGAGGTGATAATTGGCATTCTTGTCTTGTTCCTGATCTTAGAGGGAACACTTTCAACTTCTCCCCATTGAATACAATGTGGGCTATGGGATTTTCATATATACCCTTTATTATGTGGAGAAACTTTCCGTCTATATCCATCTTTTGAAGTGTTTTTTATCAAGAAAGGATGCTAGATTTTGTCAAATGCCTCTTCTGCATCAATTGAGATGATCATGTTTTTTTTTTCATTTGATCTGTTAATATCATGTATTATGTTATTTGATTTTCTTATGTTGAATCACCCTTGCATATTGGGAATAAAACCCACTTGGTTGTGGTATATAATTCTTTTAATATGCTGTTGGATTTGATTTGCAAGTACTCTTTTGAGAATGTTTGCATCTATGTTCATTAGAAAGATTGGTTTGTAATTTCCTTTTCTTGTAATATATTTATCTGGTTTAGGCATTAGGGTGATGCTTCATAAAATATGTTGGGTAATTTCCCCTCTTTTTCAATTTTTTGGATAAGTTTAAACAGGCTTGGTATTAATTCCTCTCAAAATGTTTGGTAGAATTCACCTGTGAAGCCATCTAATCCTGGACTTTTCTTTGTTGGAAGTTTTTTATGACTGATTTAATCTCTTTACTTGTGATTAGTTTGTTGAGTTCCTGTATTTCTTGTAGAGTCAAAGTAGGTTGTTTGTGCATTTCTAGGAATTTGTCCATTTCATCTAGGTTGTCTAGGTTTTTGGTATACAGTTTCCCATAATACCCTCTTATGATCCTTTTTATTTCTGTGCAGTCAGTCATAATGTCCCCCTTCTTATTCCTGATTTTATTTATTTTCATCTTCTCTCTTTTTTTCTTTGTTAATTTGTCAATTTTATTGATGTTCTCCAAAACCAACCTTGGTTTCAATGATTTTCCGTATTTTTTGTTGTTGTTGTTGTTCTCAATTTCATTTCTGCTCTAATCTTTGTTATTTCTTCTTTGTGTTTGCTATGGGATTGTTTTACTGTTCTTTTTCTAGTTTCTCCAAGTGTTCAGTTAGTTCTTTGACTTTAAATTTTTCTTCTTTTTTAATATGGACATGTAGGGCTATAAATTTCCCTCTCAGCACTGCCTTCGTTGTATTTCATAAGTTTTCTGAAGTTGTATTCTTGTTTTCATTCATCTCAAGATAGCTACAAATTTCACTTGCAATTTCTTCTTTGACCTGCTGATTGATTAGGAGTATATTGTTTAGCCTCCATATATTTGCTAATTTTCCTCTTCCTTGCCTATTATTGATTGCCAGCTTTATTCCATTATGGTCAGGGAAGGTGCTTTGTATAATTTCAATCTTAAATTTATTGAGAGATGTTTAGTCTATCCTGGAGGAAGTTCCATGAGCACTTGAGAAGAATGTATAATGTGCTGACTTTGGGTGCACTGTTCTGTATATGTCTGTCAGGTTCAGCTAATTTGTCATATTGTTCAAGTTCTCTATTTCCTTGTTTATCTTTGGTCTAGTTATTCTATATACTGATGTGAGTGGTATGTTGAAGTCTCCAGCTATTATTGTAGAGACATCTATTTCTCTGTTCAGTTTTGCCAGGGTTGCCTCATGTTTTTCAGGACACAGTGGTTAGGTGCATAGATATTTATGACTGTTACTCCTTCCTGGTGGATTGCCACTTTTATTAATATATAATGGCCTTCTGCATCTCTTATCACTTTTTTGCATTTAAAGTCTGTATTTTCTGACAACACTATAGCTACTCCTACTATCTTTTGGTTACTATTCATGTGAATTATCTTTTTCCAATGTTTCACTTTCAGTCTATTTGCATCCTTGAGTCTAAGGTGACTCTCCTGCAGACAGCATATGGATGGCTCATGTTTTCTTATCCTTTCTGTCAGCCTATTTCTTTTGATTGGGTATCTTAATTCATTCACATTAAATGTTATTACAGTAAAGGCATTACTTCAACCATTTATCATTTGGCTTTCATATGTCACATCTTATTTTTGTCTGTCTTTTTACACTTTTGATTACCCTTTCTGATAGTCTTCACATCTGCACTATCCAAGCCTCTCTCTCTAGTCATGTCTTTTCTGGTTGCCGAACTCCTTTTAGTGTTTTCTGCAGAGCTGGATTCTTGTTTACAAACTTTCTGAGTTTCTGTTTATCTGTGAATATTTTAAACTTGCTGTCATATTTGATGGACAGTTTTGCTGGTGCGCAGTTTTTCTCATTCAGTACCTTAATTTTATCATACCACTGGCATTTTCTCTCCATGGTTTCTGAAGAGAAATATGCACTAAGTCTTACTGGATGCCCCTCGTATGGAGTAATATTTTGCTTCTCCTTGCTACTTTCAGAATTTTCTCTTTATCTTTGCCATTTGCCATTCTGAATATTATGTGTCTTGGGATAGGTCTATTTGAATTTATTCTAACTGGATTATGCTGAGCTTCCTGGACATGCATATTCGTATCCTTCATGAGAGTTGGGGAAAATTTTTCCCATTATTTCCTCAAATCCTCTTTCTGCACCTTTTCCCTTCTCTTCTTCTGGAACTCCCATAACATATATGTTGGTGTGCTGCATGCTATCATTCAACTCCCTGAACCCCTGCTCAATTTTTTACCTTCTTTTCTCCTCTGTTCTTCGCGCTTTTCAATTTTAGCTGTTTTTCCTCTACATTGCTGATTAGTTCTTCCATGATATCAAATATTCTATTGCATATCTCTATTGTATTTTCAATCTCACAAAAAATTTTTACTCTGTCTTTCATTCCCATAAGCTTTGTTATTTTTCTATCCATGATTTCAAATTTTTCTTTGTGCTCACCCAGTGTCTACTTACTGGCTTTTATTTCCTTAGCTATATTGTCCTTCAACTCCATGTTTGAGTTAGGAGATTTGTATGGACCTTGTTGATTAGTTGTTTCAAGTCCTGTGTCTCTTCTGGAGATTTGATTTGTTCCTTTGCCTGAATTATATCTTCTTTTTTTTAGTATAGCTTGTAATTTTTTGCTGCTGTTTAGGCATATGATTATTGTGCTGAGTTTACTCTGATGTTCAGTTTCTCTCTCTTATCTAGGGATTTACTGCTAAGTAGCTGTGTGCTACCACCTTTCTCTGATTCTTGGTTCAACTTATTTTAGATATTTATAATTGCCCCTAGTTAACTGCTCAAACCAGGGCTAAGGACCCAGTAATGGGGTGCAGGACAGTTTCCAAGGGCCTTGGAGAGGGGGGCAGTAAAGGCACCTGATTACCTTATCTATCTATCTATCTATCTATCTATCAGCTATGCATTTATTATTTTTTCCCTTGTTTCCATGCACTTTTCTGGTCTTTGGCTGACCTTCCAGCACAGACCCCAAATGCTAGGGGGAATGCATTCACTGTAACTCAGTATATGGGCAGTGCAGAAGTAATGTCCTCAGGACAGGCTAAGCCTACAAACAAGCTTTCTCAAAAGTTATTCTCCTTCCTTGGCTAGCCTCACTCTCCCTCCCTCTGTGTCCTTAGCAACAAGCCCAGAGAAATAAGAACTAGTAGGCAAATTTTCTTTAGCCACCTGCAGGCCATGGTCACACCCAGCCTGGAAGTGTTCAACCCCTCCAATTCAGCAGACCAAGTTCGCTGGCCAAAATCTGAATTTGCTGTAGGCTGTGTCCCTCCTTTTCCTCTCTCTTGGAAGGAGAACCCCTACATCCCCCTCAGTCCACAGCTGCCATCCAGGGGCCTAAGGAACCCCTGCTGTTTGCTCTGAGTGTGGGGCGATACGTGCCAGCAACTGCTGCAGCTTTATTCACAGGATTTTTTCAGCCAGCCAAGATTCCTTTCCATTGCCCCTCTCTATTCTGGTTGGTGTGTAACTTTCCTCTAGTGTCCTTAGCCCCAGAATGGCTCTCCAGAGAGTCTGCCTGTCTTCTAGCTATTTTTCTGGCAGAGAAGTGATCTCTCTGCCTCTCTAATCTTCCATCTTTCTGGAAGTTTCCCTAGATCTTTTTTTTGCAAAAGCTACAATGTGGTATGCAGTCTAACTTGTAAGCATCCTATAAAATAAGGAACATACATCTTTCTAAAATATGAAAATTATTTTAACTTTTTTAGATTCAATAATGGCGTAAGCTTCAGATATGCTGACTAAATTATATTTTGAAATACCTAAGCTACATTTCTCTAAAATAATAGCTTTAATAAATTTTGTGTGAAACTGGAGACCAAATTCTGTAAACTTAAAGTAGCTTATGAAATCAAAGCATTTCTATAAGGCTATCTGTGATATTCTTTTCCTCTACAGATAAATATAAAGTGATATTTGGTATTCTATTATATGCTTATTCAATTATAAATGCATTAAAATCAGAAAGTGGAAAATGAGAAATTAATGTCATGTCACTTTGCCCTGCCATACCCTCCACATTATGGATTCATTAAAACTCAAATATCCCTAAAAGGTTTGTACCTGTTTTTCTTCGTATATTTGTCTTTCTTTTTAAGCTATGAAACTACAATCTATCTTACATGTTAATTGAAGTTGACTCTTCTTGTACTATAGCAGTCCTAAATATAGAAAACAAAATCCCAATATACTAGAATGTCCTACATATATCTGTACTAAGGAAATATCCTGTGGAGGATATAAAGAAGAGAAATGATGTTATAATCTGCTCTCCATCATCTTCAATGAATATTTCTCAGACTATATGCATAACATTAAGTGCTTTTTCAACACAGTTATCCACCATAAAATATGCTGATTCTCATTCAAACCTATAACCATAGCCACATCTTTAAAATTAGCCTAATGAGCCTACTACCTACCCATCTTTTGTTGCAAGTAAATGAGAATTGACAACAGCTATGAAAATTCAATTACACTGAAAACCATGACACTACCCTTCCTTTATCATTTTTTCCACACCAGCATGCATTAAGTGTTCAACTCAATTTTACCCAATAGTTGATCCGTATCTTCTATTTATTACACATTGTGCTAGATACCGAAAGGTGATTAAAAGATGAGTGAGTCTCATGAACTCACCTCTTGAGGATTAGAGATGTATATAAATGCTAGAATATGATAGAACATAAATGAATTGCCATACAAGAACTTTATAGAAAGGCAGTTGAGATTCAGCAAAAAGATAAAACATCCATTAGAAAAATAAGAAAAGTTTTCATTGAGAGGATGGAATTTAGACTGACCCTTGAAGAGTAGGAAGAGTTTTATTTCTTGGGAATGAGGAGAATGGCAGTTTAGCCAGAAAAATGTAGAGAACAAAATCATGGATCTGTGTGGTATAGTGTGTTCTTGGGACCTAGCAAGTAATCTATGGAGCAGAGTCATAGGAAACAAGACCTATTATAAGTGTTGGAGGGCAGGTACCATGTAAGGCAATGGAAAACAAAATAGCACAAACGTGATTCAGAAAGACAATGGAGACTTTGAAAGTTTTGCTAAGAGGGATGACAATTGTGGTAGCCAGCATCTGAGAAGGCTCCAAATGAGTCTCACTCCCTGTTATCCATATACCCTTCCATACTGCACCACAGTTGGTCTGAGTAATCAACAGGATATGGCAGAAGAGATGTTTTGTCACTTCTGATATTAGAAACATACTGATACATTCAACTCTCGCTCTGTCTTTCTCTCTCTCAGTCTCTCTTGGATCATTTCATTCTAGGTGAAGCCATGTAATAAGCAGCCTATGGAGAGGCTTACATAGTGAAACTGAAGCCTCCTGCATACAGCCACTCAAGTAAGGCTTGAAAGCACATCTTCCAGTCACAGTCAAGTCTTCAGGTACTAAAGCCCCAAGTGACAGCTTAACAGCAACCACATGAGAGACTGTGAACCAGAACCAGCCAGCAAAGCTCTTCTCAAATTCCTGACCCTCAGAGACTGTGTGAATAATAAATGTTTGCTGTTTTTAATCTGATAAATTTGGGGACTATTTGTTCTGCAGCGCTAGGTAACTAATATGATGGATTGAATCTGTGGTATAAAATGATTTCTATGACAGTAGGTTTCAGGTAGTTTAGGAAAAAAAGGTATAAGAAATTTGAAGACTAATTTTAGTAATTTACTATGGAATGTGTTTCCTCATTTAATGATACTTGTAATATTTAAAGAGAGATAATATTTGTATCCCTAGTTATAAAGACTTATTAAGTAACTTGCTTAAGATCACAGAGCTAATAAGTAATGATCCAAATTCAAATCCTAATCTGTTTCTATAAATAATTGTTGGTTGAATGAATGAATGAATAAATGGATGCACATTTCATAGGTTATTATAATAGGTTATTATAATTTCTTGGTAATGTTTTTCTATTTGCTTTAAGAAAATTTGGAAAGATTCTGAATTATTCCTGAGTAAATGATTTCCAAGGAAACATGTTTTGGCAAGCTTCACTGGTCTTGATGCCATTAAAGATTTCAAAGTACAACACTTTGCAAAAACTGTATTTAAACTACCTTGTCAGAACATTAATATATATATTATTTCTGGGAAGTGCTTGATTTTGACTTTGTGTTTGCAAGCAAAAAAAAAAAAAGAAAAGCAATCCAGGAAAGAGTTTGAACTCCTCAACTGGGATTCATTTCATCACAGTTTTAAAAAAATGCCTTCAGTATGATATCCAAGCAAGGTTGGAATAAACATTCAGATGGTGGAGAAGAAGGAAAAAGTATGGAAATAATAGCAACATTCACAAAACCTCAATTTGTAAAATAAACATGAAACAAAAATACAAAGACCAACATTAATATCTAGTGTAAAAACTCCAATAAATGTCTTAAAGCTATATTTTGTGAGGCAATATAGTTTAATGGTTAAAATCACAGATGCTAGAACTAGCAGGCCTGGGTTTATAGTCAAGCTCTGACTTTTATGCACCATATGACCTTGGGAAGTTTCTTATCCTGTGCATCTTATTTCAAAAAGAGGTAATTGTGCTTACCTCATAAAGTTGTTATAAAAATTGAAATGAGCCCAATTATGCACAGTGTTTTCAAGAGCAATTAGCCTAGACTGAGTTACAACTTACATACTGCTTTAGAATTATTTTGTTTAACTTCTAAGTCACCCTGAGAGGCTATAAGACACATGCAAAGTAAGGGGAGGGGCAGCATTTCAGTGTGTTATTTCTTACTCCTAATAACATGAATATAACCGGCGCTTGAGAGAGATACAGATTTCTAGAGAAACAGCCCACATAGGAAAGAAGAGTTGGTATACCAGCGAGATCTCATAAATGGCCATAAATATAAAATCTGTTTTAACTCAAAGGAACAGGATAATGTCCATCCTTCCTTTAATTTTGCATCCTAGGTGCTTCACTTGCCTCACTCTATTGCTAATCCTTTGACATGATAAGGAAAAGAAAACACACAACAGACCTCAGGGAGATTGGCTACTACAAGAACATCCTTGCTATTCTCTGAGGAACTATGAAACAGTAATTAGGTACCCAAAAAACTAATCTTAGTGAATAATTTTATTCCTCTTAAAATCAAGGTTTTTTTTAAATGTCATTTTTATCAGATGAGTTGCAATTGTGTTTCAGAAGTCTGAGAAAATTGAAAAATGATCCCAAAATAGATGAATTACTTCTAGATGCGGCCCTCCATGGTTCAAGGGAATACATGTAGTTGGTGAAAGTTGCTTGCATTTTGTTTTAAGAAATCTTCCCTCATTTTGTCATCTGTTACATCAAATGATTCCAAACAACTATCTCTTCCAAAGGTGTTGAACTGCAAAGGAAATGCATGTGGGAACAATATTTTGCTCTAGGCAGGGTTCTTCCATTCTCTAATCATTTTCCACCAGTGTTTCCCTCCAGGTTACTACTGATGGAGGAATCACCATTCTTGACTGGAAGATAAATGTTTGTCTTTTAAAAGTGTCATAAATCACTGCTGAAGAGATTTTATTTTAGTTATTATAAAATAATATTTTGTTCATCATTAAAGTGAAAATTATGGTGCTGTTTGAAAATATGTTATTAGCATAACACCTTTTGAAGAGCTGTCCAGTCTAAAGGGGCATAGCAAACCTCAATGTTTCTCAAGAGGATAGCTATAAAACCAAAAAGTGGATGTAAGAGGAAAGTAACCTTTGAAGGCATAAAAGGACAAACTTTGTAAAAATGCAGTTGTTCAGAAATAAGAATAAAATTAGCTAACTTTTACCAAACACATACTAGGTACCAACTACTGTGTTAACAGTATTATGATCTCATCTCAACTGTACAACCTACAGGATAGGGGTTGCTATTCTTCTTATTTTATATGTGACATCATTGAAGCTTTGAAAGAGTGACTTGATGTTTCCAGAGACTAATTCTTGATGGAGCTAGTATTTGAAGGATAGCAAGTCCACTGAAAAATGCACAACATTGCTTCCAAGAGCTTAGCAAACAGGGGCAGAGGGCATGGGGATGTCACTGATAATTCTGAATAGTAAACTGACTATGGGCAAAATGGAGTTCTGGAATCAGTTTGCAGAATGATAGAAGATAAAAGATCTTAAGATCAGGCTGCACATTCCTAAGGCTGATGAAATGAAGGAAGAACAAAACAATGAATGAAAAATACGGCAACACCTATCAGATATTGATTTCTACAAGAGTGTTAATAGCCAGCATTAAGAAAGTCTATACAGTTGGCACCATGCTAAGCATTTTGCATGCATTATCTCAAGACTTCATCAAAATGACTCTGTGGGGTAGTTACTGTGATTATCTGCACCTTGCAGATGAAGAAAGAAAATTTTTCAAGAGTTTAAGTTACTTGCCCCAGTCTGAAATGTTAGTAAGTGATGAAAACAGGTTCAAAGCAATGCCTGTCTGATTATAGGGCCTATGTTGTCAATGATCAAGCTTTATTCATCACCTATTTTCTAAGCATGCAGTCTTTTAAGCCTCTTTAGAACCTTAAAGGCATATAGCAACTACTGCAAACACAGAAACGTTAAGGGATGACCCTATATCATATTCCTAAGCCTCAAACCCAGGCCTGATTATATTGACAGTAAAGGTGTATGAAACATGCACTAGAAATGAAGTACTTTTAAAGCAACTAATTCTGTGAAGAGAAGTGTCTTACCTCCCTGCTTTACTCAAAGACTGTTCTCAATTATAAACCAAATAAAATACTCTTTTGGGATGTTTTCAATACTGAACAATTGTGTGCTTCTCACTAAGATCATTTTATATTTATCATCTGAGAGCTTCCAGGTACTGCTTTTGATGAGTTCTTTGAGAACAACATTTCTAAAATATGGGAATTAATCATCATTTAGTTGTTTTTATTCCAAAAGAAAAAAAGCAATAATAAAAATCCGCAGCAAACTATATCTTTCTCAATTTGATTTATAATTTATTGCATTAATGAATTTCACCTGAGGTCCTATATCAACTTTGAATAGGCTTATGATGCCTGTCACACAATGAACAATGTAATAAATATACCATTCTATAGCAAAACCTATCACCAGTGCTAATGGGAATGTTCAGGAAGAATGAAAATAGGCAAATGAAAAGATCACCCTTTAAA
This sequence comes from Cabassous unicinctus, assembly GCA_029593785.1. Taxonomy (NCBI): domain Eukaryota; kingdom Metazoa; phylum Chordata; class Mammalia; order Cingulata; family Chlamyphoridae; genus Cabassous; species Cabassous unicinctus. Next base: position 20,194 of record JAQZBX010001156.1, on the reverse strand, counting down.
AGTGAGATGACAAGAATCAGCTGAGATCAGAAGGGGGTAGATCAACAGCTGAAGACAGATGATTCACCTTCTCACTCTTGGAGTGGTGAGGATTTTCCATCACCACTTTTCTCTCTTTATTTTTCTGAACTTGGAAGGGCCAAGGAAGTTTGTACAACACATCCTGCTGTGGCGTACAGATGAATCAAGAATTGGCCTCCTTCACCAGAGTGCTAATTGGCTTTAATGGCCTCTAATAATAGTAGTAAGCATGTCCAGAGACTGATCCAAACACTTAACAACACGTCAGTGACTTTCTTTTTCCTAAAATGCATGAATATTTTTGCTTTTTTTTATTGCTGAATTCAAATTTTGTCTGCCTTTCTCGCCTCCCACAACTATGGCAGACATCATAATAGATTTTTCCACTTATTTTTTCCTTGAGCCTGGACTAGGCAGTCACCTAAAAATGACTACGTTTGGCTCTGTAAATGAACCTATCTGCTATCCCTGCTCTAGGTCATTCTAGGATATACGAAAAACATTTTTGACTTGACATAGTTATAAAGCAAAACTTTTGACTGTGATATCTTGTGGTGGAAAACAAATCACTAGTGAAGCTTGGGAAGTAACATATAATCAATAAATTTTTATATCCACCCAGTAGTACTTCTCTGCCAATGCTAAGGAAGTCCAATGACCCTCCTACTGCTGAATCAGATTCAAAAAACAAAACTAAACATATAAAAAGCCAATAAAAAAGCATAATAAAACAAACAAAAAGCGAATTCTGGGTAACTGCGGCAAGCATTTTGCAAACCACTTACATTCCATATGTTAAAGACATTTAATGACTAAGTACACAATGTTTCCAATGTTGTGGGACAAGGGAGTATTTAATCAAAGGAAGTAACACCTTTTGGAGAAATCAATTTTTAAAAAATCAATATTTAAAGAAAGCAAGCATTCAAAATTTAAAGCTTTGTAATAATGACCTGAAGCCAAAATAGACTTCAGAACCAACTAGGCAAGCATTCACACTATTACTCTTCTTAGACTAGGTGAGAGAAATTAAGCCTAATGGAAGTAAAAATAGGCACTGATACAAAAAATGCTGAATATTTAAAAATTTTGTTATTTATAAATAAAGAGGTAAAATATGCATACTTTTCCTTCAGTGAGTAAGTTCAGCCCTTTAAGCAATTTTTTAGGGATGTTTTTCTTTTATGATAATTTTCTGAGTTATAAAAGCCCTTTGGATTTGATGCCTCCTACATCACTATTAGATTCTAGATTATAAGGTTCAGGCTGTGCAAGTCCAAGACCATAATTCTTTATGAAGAATTCTGCATCTTTGAGTGCAATATGTTATACAGTTACCTGTAGAGACAGAATTGATATGGTAGCTGGTAGGAACTAAATTAAAGAGAGCTATATGAAATAGGAATGGGACTCTTCCTTAAACTTCAAATTTGAACAAATGCAAAAAGACTTAAGTCTCTACAATCCCTAATAAAAGTAAGCCTGTTGGCATCTCTTTTGTCATTTTTAATTTAGGAAATATAATGCTGGCAATTGAGTTTTACTCTGGAGACACAATAAAAAGGTTTGAATCCTATTTCCTCTTAGTAACTCTCTGATTTTAGGCAAATTACTGAAACTTTCTGATCTTCAAATTTCTCATTTCAAAGTGGCATAAATAATAGTACCTATCTAATAATGTTGTTAGAAGTTAAATGAGGTTGTGTACAAAGAATGCTTACCAAAATGCCTGGCACATAATAAATTCTCAATAAATGTTAGCTGAGATAAGGATTTAATAATGCTAACATGTTAAATTTGATCATACTCTTAACCATTCCATCTGGACCCCATTCACCTCATTCCTGCTCCATTGGATCTTAAAGTCCTGAATATTACTCATAGTTGTAATATTTTTAAAATACCTTCTTCTGTTCCCTATTTACCTTGGCCACTCAGACTTTCTTTGACATCTTTTTGTTTGCATATCCAGTCTTTCTTCAGTTGTGTACTCTTTCCAAGTGAGCAATTACTCATGTAGATCCAGTACATTCCCAGCAAGAATAGCCTATCCCTGTACTTTCCCCCATCTTTTATGGGTATGGGATATGGCTCTGGAAGCTAGAAACTCAGGATACAGATTATCTTGTGGTTAAAACTACCCAGAAGAGGATTCTCACATCACAAAGAACTTGCATTATAAAGGAACTACATTATAAAGTAGTATATGCAATTATGCTATAAGAACAACAAAACAACAACAATAAAACCCAAATCTTAAAATACGAAATGTTAATTATTGTTCAGACCTCATAGTCTTCTTGAAGTGACAGAAGGCTCTGCATGGCATTATTCTTAATCAGGGATCCAAACTAATGGAGTGTCCCTATTAGGAACCTCATCTGATACCATGTAAAAGTATAAGGAACAAGCCATAACATAGAAGTAACATAAGGCCCTTCAGCTTATATTTCATTAGCAAGAACAAGTCACATGACCATGCCCAACTGCAATGGGGTTCAGAAGTTCTGCATTACCATTTTTCTGTATGTTAGTAAACAACTCTAAGGCCTACAAAATATAGTAGCCTATGAGCTCCTGAAATCATGAAATGTATTTCATGAATTGTAATATCCACCCCTCATTGCAGGTTGAATTGTTCCCCCCTGAAAGATAAGTTCAAGTTCTAACCCCTGGTACCTGTGAATGTGACCTTATTTGGAAAAAGGGTCTTTGTAGGTGTAATCAAGTTAAGATAAGGTCATACTGGATCAGGATTGATCCTAAATCCATTGACTGGTTTTCTTATAGGAAGAGGGAAATTTGAACACAGACGCAGAACAGACCCACAGAGGGATCATGGCCATGTGAAAAAAGGCAGACATTGGTGTGATGCAGCTACAATGCAAGGAATGATAAGAATTGCTGGGACCCGCTATAGGTTAGGAAGAGGCAATCTAGGATACTTCATTAGAGACTTCAGAGGAAGCATGGCCCTGCAAATGCCTTGATTTTAGACTTCTAGGCTCCAGAACTGTGAGATAATAAATTTCTGTTGTTTTAAGTCACCCAGTTTGTGGTGGTTTCTTATGGCAATCCAATAAAAACAAATACACTCCCTCAAACTTTTAAACCCTTGCCCATAGTAGATATACAATACATGCTTTCATAACTAAATGACCTCATTAATATATTAATCGTAAAAATGAATACAAATGTTGATTATGATAACAGACACAATACATAGTATCAGTAGAATTAGCAGTTTCAGAAGAGCTCATTTATCTAGCATGTTTATATACAAATTCATTTTCTTTTAAAATATTAAAAATTAAAAATTTTCAAATCCAACTTAGAGATTATTAAAGTGGTCTCTGATGTATTTTACTATCCAGTGTAATATAAATCACTCTCAGGAGTTTGCCAAAGTTTGCCTTTATGATCTTCCTCTGAAATTTCTCTATCTTTTAAGTATTTAACTTGATATTGGAGAATATTCACATTAAAAGCTGTTAATCCTAGTGGTATGGAAAAAGACCTTGACAAAAATGGGGAAATACTAAATACAAATGAGTTTTTATGGCTAAAAGATTTCAAAGTGAGTCAGGAGGTCATTCCAGAGGTTAAACATATGCAAATCTCAGAAGGATCTCACTGACTGCCACAGTAAACAGTGCCTCAAGCAGGGGTACTCCTGAGGCCTCTAGAGACATCTAGACTAGGCAGGGCAGACAACCCCAGGAAATCGGCACCCCATCAGTGGGCCTTACCTTGGACTATATAATAACCTTTCTCCCCAATGTATCAGGAGTTAGACTCATTTATACTTTTCTACATATGGTTCTTCTGTCCTTTTTATTTGAACCTATAAATAGCACTAACCCATTAAATATATGTCCCAAAGACTTAAATCTTCCAGCTGGTCATACGCCGGTTGAGCCCTGCATCTCAGCAGAGTTGCAGCCAACACCTACTCTCCAGTTCATCAGACTCATCCAGGACAACTAACAAAAGGATGAAGATGGACAATGACCATGCCCCAAAACACAGAGTATCTACAACGGCAAGCAACACAGTTCCATCTATCTGTCCAATGGGATCTAAGCCTCCTCTCAATCGGAATCAGAGTGGGCATCACCATCCCCAAATCCTCAAGATTGAGGAACAAACAAACATAAGCGGTGAATTAAGTATGTGTGTGGCATGGGATATATGGGAATCCCCTATATTTTTTATGTAACATTTATGTAATCTAAAGCTTCTTTAAAAATAAAGAAAAAAATTGTGTAATAAAAAAATCTGTTAATCATTCAGTGTAGTGTTATGAAGATAGTTAATGTTTTTTTTTTTCCCCTGTGGCATATTAGGTGTCATGTTTTCACACTATGATCATCACTTTGAGTGTATGTTTTAATTTTCTTCTCTCTCCTCCAACTCCTATCTCTTACCAGGCTTGTAACATAACTTCTGTACATTTGTTTCCATTTTGGGGGAAATAATTGCTATTGAATTTCTATTGTGTCTTCATATACTTGTATACTTGACCTGATTGAATGAGTCATAATTGGGTGGAAACATATTGAAAATGACATGAGTGGGTGTTGCAAACAATTAAGAATAAGTATTTTTGAAGAGCAATTACTGTGCCATGATGAGAAGCGTCCTGATAGGAATCCTGAATATTTAACTTATTATGAGAAAATAAGAAATACAATGAAAGAAAAAGTAGAGAAAATTTTTCTTAAATATTTTATGTACCTATAGAAACCAGTAGTGTAACAGAGAGTAAAAAATATTTCTAAATGTAGACTTTTTTATTCAAACATTTCTTCTCCATCTTCCTCACCTCTCTCAGCCTTCACAGAATTTAACATAGTTAGGGTCTTGCTCTGGATTAGGCTTTGCCTTAAGGCAATGCTGTAGCTGGTTTGACCTTCTATCCAGATCACTAAAACTTTCTCCATATTGGTTATAAGACAGTTTCACTTTCTTATCATTTTTGTGTGAACATTTAATTTCCTTCAGGAACTTTTCCTTTGCAGGCAAAACTTGGCTATCTGTTTGGTACAAAAGGCTTAGCTTTTGGCCAATCTCAGCTTTTCGCATACCTTCCTCAGTAAACTTAATCATTTTTACCTTTTGGTTTAAAGTGAGAGACATGACTCTTCCTTTCACTTGAAGAGTTAGAGGCTATTGTAAGGTTATTAAATATTTAATAACCTTACAATTTAAATATTGTTGTGTCTCAGGGAATAGGAAGACCCGAGGAAAGGGAGAGAGATGGGTGAATGGCCATTCGGTGAAGCAGTCAGTACATGCACAACATTTATTGATTAAGTTTGCCATTTTATATGGGTGTGGTTCGTGGCACTCCAAAACAATTACAATAGTAACATCAAAGATAACTGATCACATAACAGATATACTAATAATGAAAAAGTTTGAAATACTGTGAGAATTATCTGAGACAAAAAGTGAGCACATGCTTTTATAAGAAATGGCGCAGATAGACTTATAGGATGAAGAATTGCCACAAATCCTTAATTTGTCAAAAACGCATTATCTGTGAAGCATGATAAAGTGAAGCACAATAAAACAAGTTATGCCTGAACTCTAAGCAGGCGGCATTATTGTTTGATCAAATGAAGGACTTAGTGTGAGGAAACTCGAATTCCTGTACCATCCCAACCACAAATTAGCTGTTAGGTCGTAAGGAAGTTACAAGTCTCCTCCAGACTTTTCCTAATTGTGAAATGAGGATGTTGCTTATAAATCTATGTCTATAATTAAAAAACCTGACTGCAAATTATATTCATTAATTCATATAAATAAAATTGTGAGGGTAAAGGAATTAGTTACAATCTCAAGCAACTCTCTTTATAACACATGATAACACATGTTGAGATCCTTCTTCTATCAAGTGGATTACAGAACAGAAAAAGGAAAAAATAAGAAAACCACACAATTTCAGACAAGTTTGCCTTGAAGAGAATAAGTCAATTGTCAGCTGCACTGTCTGATAAGCCTTAGTTGAAGACTGATGATATCTGTTTGGTTTCAAATTACTCTCATTATCAAAAGGCTGAGGTTTTCAGCCTTCCATCATTTGAGGCCAGTTCACATTTATAATTCAAAAAGGCTGCAAATGGACGGCCCATCTAGGACATTCTTTTTCGCTGCTTATACTTGCCAAGTACTCACTTGTTCAAGCCCAAATGGAGATTGGGTCTTTCCCAGGAAATGAAGTAGGGACATCTTCATTCTGCCAACCTATCTTTCACAAAGACATGAGTTCATCGTTTCTCTCCATTTTACGTTTCCTCCCTTCTCACTCTGCTGGCTCTGTTTTCCGGTCAGACCAACCTTTCTGCCCAGAGACTGTCATTAAGAACTAACCACTAAAACGTTTTATTCCAGATTCAATTCTTTATTTTTAGTCTACTCTAGGATGTGACTAGTAATATACTCTATAAAGCCAGAGTTATTTTATGTAAATGCAACTCCAATGTAGGTTTGTTATAATCAGAAAATATTTTGAGATACTTGTTTAAGTTCATAAGCCTAGCATTTCTCAACTATTTTCCAACTTGTAGCATTATAGAGAAAATGTATATGTGTGTTTGTGTGAAAGAGAGTGTGTCAGGAAGGAAGTACTGGGGGTGAAATGGATTGCCTTTCTTTCATTTCTTTCAGAGAGTAACCAATTCAATCTAAATATTATTTAGGAACATCACTGAACCTGTTTGGATGTAAACAGGAAATAAACCACTGAGAGGATAAAGTAATTATATACAAAATTAAGAAGAAATAAGTAAAAGAAAACTATATGAAAAATTTTCACCTCATTCCTAGTAGAGATAATCAGCTGGGTTTGATAGATTATCTCAAAAGTACTGACAAGCAATCTACCAAGAAGAAATAACAGTCATAAGTATCTATGCACCCAACCAGGATGCCCTAAAATACATAAGGCAAACATTGCCAAAACTGAAGGGAGAAATAGATGTCTCTATAATAATAGTTGGGGACTTCAATATACCACTCATATCAATAGACAGAACATCCAGACAGAAGATGGATAAGGAAATAGAGAATTTGAACAATTTGATAAATGAACTAGACCTAACTGACATATACAGAACAATGCACCCCAAAACAGCAGGATGTACATTCTTTTCAAGTGCTCGTGGATAACTCTCCAGGATAGAGAACATGTTGGGTCACAAAACTGGTCTCAACAGATTTAAAAAGATTGAAATAATACACAGCACTTTTTCTGAGCATAATGGAATGAAGCTGGAAATCAATAACAGGTAGAGGACTGGAAAATGCACAAAGATATGGAGGTTAAACAACACACTCTTAAACAACCAGTGCGTCAAATAAGAAATTGCAAGAGAAATTAGTAAGTATATCAAGATAACTGAAAATCACAACACAACATATCAAAACTTGTGGGATGTAGCAACGACAGTGCTGATAGGAAAAGTTATTGCGGTAAATGCCTACATTAAAAAGGCAGAAAGATCTAAAATAAAGACCTAACTACACACCTGGAGAAACTAGAAAAGAACAGCAAACATCCCAGAGCAAGCAGAAGGAAAGAAGTAACAAAGATTAGAGCAGAAACAAATGAAATTGAGAACAAAAAACCAATAAGGAGGATTGAAAAACCAAAAGTTGGTTCTTTGAGAAGATCAACAAACCTGACAAACCCTTAGCTAGACAGACAAAGAAAAGAAGAAGAAGAATCAAATAAATAAAATCAGAAAACAGAGGGGGGACATTATTACTAATGCCACAGAAATAAAAGGATCATAAGAGGATACTATGAACACATGTATGCCAACAAACTAGACAATGTAGATGAGATGGGCAAATTACTAATAACACAAGAATAATCAACACTGATCTTAGAAGAAATAGAAGACCTCACAAATCAACCACAAGTAAAGAGATTGAAACAGTTATCTAAAACCTCTCAAAAATGAAAAATCCAGGACAGATGGCTTCACAGGTGAATTCTACCAATCATTCAAAGAAGATTAAATACCATTCTTGCTCAAACTCTTCCAAAAACTTGAACAGGAGGAAGTGCTACAATACTCATCCTATGAAGCCATCACCCTAATGTCAAAGCCAGATAAAGACACAGTGAAAAAAAAATTACAGACTCATTTCCCTAATGAATATAGATGCAAAAATCCTCAACAAAATACTCACTAATCGATTCCAACCACACATTAAAAGAATTATTCATTATGATCAAGTGAGTTTCATCTCTGGTATGCAAGGGTGGTTCAACATAAGAAAACCAATCAGTATAATACACCGCATTAATAAATCAAAGAAGAAAAGCCACATGATCATCTTGATTGACATATAAAAGGCATATTACAAACATCCTTTCTTGATAAAAACACTCTAAAAGATAGGGGTAGAAGGAAACTTTCTCAACATGATAAAAGACATATAGAAAAAACCCACAGCTAATATTGTACCCAAAGGTGAAAGACTGAAAGTTTTCCAGCTGAGTGCAAGAACTACACAAGGATGCCCATTTTCACCACTGTTGTACAATATTGTGCTAGAAGTTCTAGCTAGAGCAATTAGACAAGAAAAATAAATAAAAGGCATCCACACTGGAAAGGAAGAAGAAAAACTTTTGTTATTCACAGATGATATGATCCCATACCTAGAAAATCCTGAAAAATCTACAACAAAGCTACTAGGTCTAATAAATGAATTTAGCCAAGTGGTAGACTACAAGATTAATATGCAAAAGTCAGAAGTGTTTCTTTATACTAAAAATAAGCAATTTGAGGAAGAAGTCAGGAAAAAATTACATTTACAATAGCGACTAAAGAATCAAATACTTATGAATAAGTTTAACCAGGGAGGTAAAGGACCTTTATTCAGAAAACTACTAAACATTGCTAAAAGAAACCAAAGAAGACCTAAATAAATGGAAGGACATTCCATGTCAATGGATTGGAAGACTATATATATGTATAATTATGATGTAAATTCTACCCAAATTGATTTACAGATTCAATACAATCTCAATAAAAATTCTTAAAGCCTTTTATGAAGAAATGGAAAAGCCAATTATCAACTTTATTTGGAAGAGTAAGGAACCCTGAATAGCCAGAAATATCTTTAAAAAGAACAAAGTTGGAGGACTCTCACTTCCTGACTTTAAATCATAATACCTAGCCACAGTGCTAAAAAAGTGTGGCACTGGCAAAAAGAGAGACATATAGACCAATGGAACCAAACAGAGTTCAGAAATAGACTTTCACATCTAAGGTCAAGTAATTTTTGACAAAACTGTCAAATCTGCCCAGCTGGGTCAGAACTGTCTACGCAACAAATAGTGCTGGGAGAACTGAATATCCACATCTAAAAGAAAGAAAGAAGACCCCTATCTCACACCTTATATAAAGGTTAATTCAAAATGGATCAAAGACCTAAATACAAAAATTAGATCCATAAAAATCCTAGAAGAAAATGTATGGGAACATCTTCAATATCTTTTGGTAGGTGGTGGATTTGTAAATCTTACACTGAAAGCATGAGCAACAAAAGAAAATATGGATAAATAGGACCTCTTCAAAATTAAACAGTTTTGACCTTCAAAAGACTTTTTCAAGAAGGCTAAACATCAGCCTACTCAATTGGAGAAAATATTTGGAAACCATATATCTGATAAGGGTTTGATTTCCATGTTATATAAAAGGAGATCATACAACTCAATTATAAAAAGACAAGCAATCTAATTTAAAAATGGGCAAAAGGCTTAAAGAGATATTTTTCTAAAGAGGAAATACACATGGTCAAAAAGCACATGAAAAGATGTGAAACATCTTCAGGGAAATGCAAGTGAATAAAAGGATAAAAAAATACAATGAGATATCATCTCACACCTCATAGAATGGCCATTATTTATAAAAACAGATAAAAAACAAATGCTGGAGAGGATGTGGAGAAATAGGAACACTTCTAAACTGTTGGTGGAAATGTAGAATGGGTGCAGCCTCTGTTGAAGACAGTTTGGTGGTTCCTCAGGAAGCTAAACATAGAACTGTTGTATGTTCTAGTAATTCCATAACTAGGAATACATTCAGAAGAACTGAAAGCAAGGATGCAAAGTGACATTTACACATCAATGCTCATAGCAGGATTATTCACAATTGCTAAAAGATGGGAACAACCTAGGTGTCCATCAATCAATAAGTAAACAAAATGTGGTATATACATATGAAGGAATACTATGTGCTGTAAGAAGAAATGAAATTGGGACACCTATGACAACATGGATCAACCTTGAGGACATTATGTTGAGTGAAATAAGCCACACATAAAAGGACAAATATTGTATGGTTTCACTAATATGAACTAAACGGAATGAGTAAACTCATCAAGTTAAACTCTAAAGTATAGGTCTGTAGGAGACAGAATAAGGGTTAAGAAGGGGGAGCTGATGCTTAATGTATGTAGAATTTTTAATAAGTTTGTTTGTAAATGTTAGGAAAAGACAGAGTTGATGGTTACACATTATAGTAAGTATAACTAACCCCACTGATTTATGAATGTGAATGCGGCTGAAAGGGGATAGTCTAGGGAACTAAATGTCAATAGAAAGAAAGCTAGAGGAGAATCTTGGGATTGTGCAATATAGTGAGCGCAGTAGTCGATGAGGCTTGTGGATAATGATAAAAATAGAAGAATGTTCTTTCATGAGCTAGAACAAATGTACATCACTATTACAAGGTGTTAAAAATTTGGTCATACATGGGAAAAAAGAAACAATGTAACCTATGGACTATAGTTAACAGTAATGTAAAATTTTTGCATCAATGGCAACAAAGGTACTATATCACTGCTAAGGGTCAACAATAGGGGGATATAAAGGGATAAGGGATTTTTCTTTCTGGAGTAATGAAAACATTCTAAAACTGGCTTGGTGATGACAATACAACTCTTTGATGAAAGTGAGTACCACTGAGTGTAGACTTTGGTTGGATTGTAAAGGCATGGGACTGTATAACATAATTTACCCTGTGGTGGATGATGAATTGTGGTTAACAGTAGAAATATGAGAACATTCTTATGTAAATGATAACAAATGTACCATATTAATACATGGTATTAATAATGGCTTGGTTTATGGAAAAAATGTACCTACTGTAAGCTATAGACTACAGCTAGTAGTAATATTTGGATGTTCTATAATCAATTGTAATAAATGGCCCACAACAATGCAAGGTATTGGTGGTGAGGTGGTGTATGGGAATCCTGTATGTTATGCATGATTGCTTTGTAAACTCAAAACTTATAAAAAATAATATATCTAGGTGAAGCAGCCCATGAATGAAAAAAAGTACTGCCTAGAGTCTTCTATAAGATTTTCTAAAATTATTATCTTTCTACATAAAAGATACAAAGATCTTTTAAAAAGATCAATTATATTCAGTTATGCACCTGGAGTTATCAAACATACTAACAGACTTATAAAAATGATCTATCTCAGAAAAACATAATTAAAGATACTTTAAACTAGAATTTGCCAAACATTCACCTTCCTTGACATTGCTTTCAACAAATCCCTGAAATTGCTTGAAAGTGCCACAGCCTGTTAAAGAAAAGGAACAAGGCAGTGGAGGTTATATGCACAATTTCTCTTTTTCATAGCCATTTATACCTTTTTATTCATGCAATACAGCCTTGTATATTTCTATAGTTGTTCTCATAAAGGAAAAACCTAAGACTCTATTAGCTGTACTTAAATAGCTTCCCAATTCAATCTTGTCCATTTCTTTCTTACCTTCAAATCCTTATTGCAATGCCAAATTCATCTTAGGCTTTGGCAACAGTCCACATAATTCCTCCAATTCAGTGTTGTTCTTTGAACTTGACTCTGAGCAAATAAGAAAAGGAAAATAAGAACAGGAAAAGTATTAATTAGCAAAGGTAGTATTTATTACAGTCTTTTTATAATTTTGAAAATTATAAAACTAGATAAATATTAGCCATTAAATAAGTCCTATATTATGAAATAAATATAAATATTACATCCTATTTTTAAAGAATGTATTCATGGAAGAAAAATGTTCATGATATATTAAATTAAAAAGAGCATAAGAAATTTTCATTATATTTGTGTGGGTAAGAGTACAATGTATTCTTTATGTAACAGGGCATGCCAGAAAGAAAGACAATTATAAATATAATAATAAATCTATTACTAGTGGCTATTTTATTAAAATGGTATTACAAATGATTTTTTACTTTTTATTTATATTTTCCAAGTTTTCTATAATTTTATATATTAATTTTATAATTAAAAAGCAAAAAATAATAAGCATCTCTGGAGCATTGGAGTGGCCAGGTGTTTCAGATTTCTAACCAGTTTTTTCTATGTCAGTCTCTGGGTTGGCTTATTAAAATATAGATTCTAAGGCCCCAACAGAGACACATCTCTAAGGTTGGAGAAAGGTAACAATATTTAAACAAAAACATCACATGGATTCCATGCATCAACCAGATTTAGGAAGTCAAGTCTATGTAAAAAGACAGGTACTTAATGCCTAAATCGTTGAATGACACTGCTAGCAAGGGACTTAGATGCCATCTATTAGAAATTCCACATTTTATAAGAAATGGAAAAAAAACCCAAAGCCACACATCTTTTGACATAGAAAGGACATGAAACCTGGTAGCCTGTCTTCTAGTTCTGTACTGGCTCCCCAACCCTCTGTTGCCAAATCCCCAAATTTCAGTGTTCATGACACCTTATAGTTCTCTGCAGAGAATTTGGATTCTTTCTTGCTAATATCATAATCTACTCCCTGTTGGAGGGTGAAAGAAAACCATCAACTCATAGCTTTTCAAACAGCTACCAGTCATCAGACAATGAAAACTGTTAGAACTTTGCCTACGTTAGTCAAACCCTTTCAGTCAGAAGCATAAAGATTCTGTGGTCTTTCCTCTTGCTTTAGCAGTCAGTATTTCACAGACTGTTGAGATGCTATTAAAAGTACAAAGTGAAATAATGGAACATTCACTTGCTGTTTTTAATGTATTATTTATATATGAGAAATATAATTTGAAAAAGAAGTGAATTAAAAACCTCAATAATTGAATATGTAAGGCTTTAATTTTTAAAATAAGATTTTCCATTTTAACCAATATTAAATATAGCAACATGAACATAATGAAATGAGGGAAAAATGAACATTTTGGGAGAGGAGATGCCTACAATAACTGCTGGAGAAGTCACGGCCATGCTCAGCGGCCATCTCCCAACCCTCACTTATCCCCCTCCTTTGCCCCTTTTGCTTATTAGCCTACAGATGTTTTGATATGCTTCCATTTTGCAGCCTAGGGGAGATGTTAAGTCAATTGGAATGGCCTGACCGTACCTTAAACCAGGAACAAACAACTCCACCTGCTTGCCAAGGCAGAAATTCTGCACAAAGGTTGCTTGATACATGCTTTTGGCTCCGTGGCATGCCCCCTCCCCTGGGGTGTATAAAAATCCCACACACAGGCAGCACAGGTGTCCCTAGTCTCCGATGCACAGGAAGTACAAAGCCGCCATCCACCAACACTGACCCTAGCATTTAGCCTCTCCAAGGGACCATGCTGGGACATCTTCTTCTACTCTTTTGGACCCTTTGTGCTGTGTAAGCAGTAACATGGTCATGAGGTAAGAATCTCTATTGTGCCTAAGCCTGTGTTCCCATGGCACACTGGGTATCAACTTGCTCCACAATGGCTTCATTTAAATGCCTTCACGTAACAAAGAAATCTGTGTTTTGTAATTTCAGTCAGTACTTAATCTTATTGGTTCTAAAGGTAGGCAAGACCTGTGCTCTCTGATTTAAGGAGTAGCTCCATTTTGATACACCGTCTCTCTCTCAGGTAAGATGAGGAGTACTAGAGCTGAGAGGCTCCACAAGACAGGACCTCCTCTAGTTCCCTGCCTTTAGGCAAATGATGTATTATAGTCATTTTGTAGACGAGAGCATTGAAACCTGGAAAATAGAGTGAATTTCTTCATTTGCTAAATTTACAAGAACACCAAAGGGGCTATGGACTCTTCTCTCCTGGCTTCTCCTGCATTTTGCTGGTGGATGTTGTTATAATCCTATAACTAAAGACAAAAACAAGAACAAGCAAATAAACAACAGAAAACTGAAACACTGAAAAAGGATAGGGCTTATAGTATTGGGCAAATTTTTTCAGGACAGAGAGAGTAGGTAGATAAAATCTTCAATAATTCAGATTCCCCCCCTTTTATTTCCAACAATGTACTTTTTTTTTTTTT
>JAQZBX010001155.1:46194-88102 GCA_029593785.1 Cabassous unicinctus | reverse complement strand
TGTCTTCTTTGGAGTCATTTCTTTAGCATAAATTCTGAGAAGTCCATTTTTTTTTAAAATTTATCCACCCGGCCCCACCCCCTTGCTGCTTGTGCTTGCTGCATTCATTTGCTGTGCGTTTTTCTGTGTCTGCTTGTCTCCCTTTGTTGCATCATCTTGCTGTGCCAGCTCACCGTGCCGCGCGGGCCAGCTTGCCTTCACCAGGAGGCCCCAGGAATAGAACCCGGGGCCTCCCATATGGTAAATGGGAGCCCAACCACTTGAGCCACATCTGCTTCCCTGAGAAGTCCATTTTTAATGAGTACTCACAAGACCACAGAGGGAAGATGTGGGTGAGAGCAAAGAGGAAACACTGAGGATGGGCCACACTCGGGCCCCGGTGCCCAGGGCAGCTGCAGGTACCTTAACGTAGTGGTCCTTGGAGCCGGTCACCACGAGGTCGTGTTGGCTGGGGGTCTGGGTGACCGTGAGGCACATCACGGGGCCGATGTGGCCAGTCAGCTTGCCGATGGGCTGGAACCTACCATGGAGAGAGGCCTGGGTTGGGGTGGGGGGTCTGCCTGGGAAGAAATGGGTGCATGCTCACTCTCTCTAAGGCAAGGTCAAGAATCTGGACCTAGCTGCCCAGCCTCCCAGGGGTCTCAGGCCTAGCAATCGGGGGAACGGAGGAGCAGCTGGGGTCCTGCCCACTCCTGGGGTGGGTCATCCCAGGCTTAGACCCAGGTGCCCACCCCTGGCCACTCACCCCCACCCAGAAACCTCACCCACCTGCTGAGCTCCCAAATGCGGACGGCGTTGCCCGAGGCCGCGTACAGCATGGTGCCCGAGGGGCTGAGGGCGATCTGGTTGATCTGGTGGTCCCCCTGAGCGCTAGTGATGGCGCGGGTGGATGTGGCTGCACAGGCATCGCCTGACATCACCTGGCCCGAGGACCTGCCCACAAGGAAGGAAGGTGAGGTCGGAGGTCATAACAGTCCATCCGCTTGGGCCAGGAAGCCAATAAAACCTCACTCAGGCCAGCCTGATAATCTACTTCTTCCAGGAAGCCTTCCCTGACTGACAGAGAAGCTGCTTCCCCTGGAAGTTTCTGGACCTGTGAAGGAGGGACCAAGAGGGGAGCTCACTCCACCTCAAGCCACAGACAAATCTCTGGACCTGACCTGAGGGTCTGCTTAGGAAGACTGTCAGACTAAGTCATGAGATGGGTTTGAGGCCCTCTCAGCTCAGTTTCCTCCTCTGTACAAGGAAGTGACCACCTCCTCTGCACCTCCTTTTTATGGATCAAATTAAATGACAGGCTGTAGCTTACAATGTAAACCTCACAAGGACAAAGCATGACTTTTACAAAGAAATGATCTCATATTGCAGAGGCCCTCGTCTTGGTTGTTTCCCATGTGTCCTGTTTTGCCTTAGACTGTCAGGGTCAGGGACCAGGACAGTATCCGAGTGGCTCATCTACGGAGGCAGGCAGCACCATGACCTGGGGCAGATGCCACCTGCAGGGCTCACCCTGTTTCTCTAGCTCCTCTTTGGGACCCAGGGCAATAGCCAGCAGACTTCAAGGGGCAGGGCTTGGGAGACTGGGATGAAGGTGGGGCCAGGCAGCTGACAGAACAGCCCCAAAGCTCACCCAAACTGCTCTCAACACTTACCCCAACCCAGGGGATCTAGCCTGGTCCCTCGGCATCAGGCCAAGTCCACGAGCCTCTAAGGGCGTCTGTGCCCATGGAGCTGGGCCAGGCTGTGCTAGTGGGCCACCCGGGGAAGGGAGGCATTCGCACCCAGCCACGCCTGCTCCAGCTGGCCTGTGTGTGCCAGGTGGGTGGATACATACGTGAGGGTCCGGATGCACTTGGCGGAGTCCCGGATGTCCCACACCTTGATGTAGGAGGTGGACACGGAGAACACGAGCCCCGAGTGGCTGCAGTACTTGATGGAGACCACGTTGTTGGGGTGGCCCTTCAGAGCTGCGATCTCCTGCCCTGTCACCAAGTTCCACATCTTACAGCTGCGGTCTGCAGGAAACAGGGAGGAAGCCATGGGAGGGAGTGAGTCTGGCCAGCAGGAGGCCAGGGGATGCCCATTCCCCCATCCAGGGGCTGCCAAGGCTGGAGGAAGCCATCAAGAGGGATCCAGAGGGAGGAGCTCCAGGTCCAGGGGAGAGAAAACCATGTACTCGTGTGCTCTCGTGCATATGCCAACATACCTGTGTTCATGTATGTGTGCATGTAAGAAACCCAGGAGTGCAGTGGGTCAGAATTCTATACGAGGATTTCTCAAGCAAACTTTCTGCAAGCACCAGAGCTCTGTGAGCATGGCCAAGATGTCCTGTGCTAAAAGAAAGTTCTTAAGACGTTGGTGCCTGTTCTGACAGATGCTGATAGCTGCATCACACCTGGATTGACAAGGATGCCCCTCTCCCACCATGGCTATATCTGCTGGTGTTTCCAGTCTGCAGGGCAACTACAAAATTGTTCTTCCTGCTGGTAAAAATTTTCTGACACTGTGTGATTAAGGAAACTGACTTTGTGGAGTCCACCTGCCGGGGTCATAAGGATGTCTTAGAGCAGGGCTTCTTAACAAGGGGTCCATAAGCTTGAACTGAAATTCAAAAAAATGTTATTCTTGTGGGGACGTGTTGGTGCGGGTGTGATATATTTATTAAATAATACATAGTACAGTGCAGACTTAGTGAGGGGTCTGTGGTTTTCAATTGACTGGCAAAAGGGTCTGTGGAACAAAAAAGGTTAAGAACCCCTGCCTTAGAGGTAGGTGCTGGGGTGGATGTTGGCGGATGCAGTGGTGTTGGGGGAAGGGGATAAGCAAACCCAGGTGGGCCTCTGAGAAGCTTCCCAATTTGCTGAGAGAGGTCTGGAAGGAAGTGCTTGATAGAGCCCTAGGGTCAGGTTAGGAGGGAGGGCAAGAGACACAAGACAAGGAGACCCCCACGTCCTCCACTCCTGGGGGCTCTGTGTTCTCATCTTCATGGCCCACCTTGGCAAAAGCAGTTAGGATGGTGGGAGACCCTACTCTGACCTGCCCCAATTAGATTCCACCCACCTTTGGATCCTGTGAAAAGCAGCTCGTCCGTGGCATCCAGGCAGAGGATGGGCTTGGTGTGGCCCTCGGCCAGCGAGACGCACTGCAGCGGGGCCGTCCGCACGCCCTTGGCTCCTCCAACCGGGGTGATGATGCCCCTTCCCGGGAGAGAGGGAGAGAGGGCACAACCATCAGCCAGGGAGACCACGGTCAAGCTGAGCGAGGCACGGGAGCGAGAGGTGGTGAGGACAGAGAGGGGACCGGGGCCTAATGAGGGGAGCTCCAGGGGCTCCAGGCAAACGCCACCTGGGACTGAGAGCTGGGAGTCGGTGGCCCAGGGCAGGGAGGGCCTGGCAATCACCATTCCAAGGACCTGTGGGGGCCCAAGCCCAGGCACCGTGGGAGGAGCGCGAGGCCCGGCCTCTGCCCTTGGGAAGCTCCGGATCTGATGCCTGCCTGAGCCAGATCTTGAGACACAAATGCACCCCAGCTCCAGCTGGGCAGGGGCAGAGGCCCAAATGCTGGAGGTGGCTCCCACAGCTCCCATCCAGCTCCTCCATGCCACTTCAGTTAGCCAAGGATGAGGCAGAGAGGGAGGGGTGCTCAGACCATCATCCCCCAAGCACCTCCATCCCAGTGGACTCATTTGCCAAGGACTGCAGTGGGCGCTCTTCCAAGCAGAGGGCACTCCCCCACACATGCACGCGCCCATGGCCCCTTGTGGACCAGATGGCCAGACCTGTCCCTGCCATTTACAAGGGGTTAAGTCCCAGCTAAGCTCTGGGCCAAGGACACTCCCTCTTGGGGAATGAGGCCGACTTGGAATAGCGTCTCCTCATTCCCCATAAATGCTCTGGGAGAGGGGATGAGGCTGACCCTGGGCGAGCATGAGGACTGTGCTCCACCAGCCTCTTGGAGGTTCTGAGAAGGAGGATTTCTCAGTGAGGGTCTTCTGGGATGAGGCCCTAACTAGGTTATATGCAAATCTGAAAATATGTTCTAGTCCTTCTCCACAGAGAATACTACTCCTGACAGGGACACAGAGGCCAAGGGCAGCGCTCCTCACGCAGCCCCCATAGCTCAGCCAGGTCCCCCCACTCCCGTGAGGACGGTGGCTGGGCGCCTCACACCAGGAACGCCCCTGCTCTTCCTGGCTCTAGCAGCACCCCAAACCACCCCAGCTTCCGGCTTCTGATGCCACTTTAGACCCAGCTGTGTGGCCTGGGAAGAAATCCAGCTGCCATGGAAGGGATAGAAAAGGATGCCCTGCCCGCAGATGGAGAGCGGCTGGTAGGCAGGACAGCATCTCGTGGAGGCAAAGCCTTGCTACACGCAGGAGGGCATACAGAAATGTCAGTACCCAGGCCGGAGGCAAGGTCAGCAGAGAGCAGGTCAAGAGAGCCGGAGGAAGCTCTCGGCCCAAGAATGGCCCTTTGCTTGTCCGGGGCTCAGGCCCACCAGGTCCTGAGACTTGCTCCTCGTTGTGGGATGGGTGCCGATTGTCGGGAGAAATGGCCTCTGGGCTGGTCATCCCCCGCTTGTCTCAGTGCTGAGAGACGTGGGCAGGGGCACTGACCCCCTCAGTGCCCACCTCAGAGCCAGGGTCTGAAGAGCTCACCCCATTGGCACAACCTGAGCAAGTCATGATCCCGAGCAGAGCGGCCGACACCCTCAAAGAGCAGCAGCCCAGCTGGTCCCCGCAGGCACCCGGCATCTCACCAGCTCCCACAGAGCTCAACCCCAGCCGCACGTCCCATGCTCTGTCCCCTCCCTGCCCAGGTGATGAGGAAGCATCGGGGCCTGCGACAAGCAGCTGCACCCCCCCCGGCCCCTCCCCACAAGCTCTCAGCTCCAGCCGGGCCTGGCGCAGTGAGAGGCCATGCGGCAACCCTGAGAGGGCAAAACCACGGGGCAGGGCCAGGTTTCCAGGAAAGCGTGGGGGAGGGGAGAGGAGGAGAGGAAGGGCCGCATGCTGAGGACACAGGGGTGCAGGCGGGAGGGGTGGGCGAGCCAGAGGCAGAGAAGAGAACAGAGTGAGAGCCGGGGAACCAAACACGAGAGACATTCTGTGTGTACCTCAGGACCTCCGACAAAGAGGAGTCGCTGTCATCAGACCTGGGAAGGGCAGAAAATTAGCTGGATTAGGGGGAGAGAGGAAAACACACACAGGGGAAGAGGCAGCAGCAGCTCCACAGAGGTCAGAGAGCAGGTTATTCTCTTCTAGGGGAGCAGACAGAGGCAGAGGAACGAGGGCGCTGAGGGAGAGCAGGAAAAGGAGGTAGGGACGGCTGGCCTGGGAGCTGGGAGTCACCCCCAGGTGTAGGCCACTGGGGGGACTTGCAGCTAACAGGGTAGGCGTGAGGAGGGGGCCCTGGGGAGACGTGGGAGCACCAGCCCCACACACTTGGGAGATGGTTCCTGGCCATTTGCTGATTCCAAGCTCTCTGGCTGCCCCATTGCCCAAGCTGGGGGCACCCTGCCCCAATCCAGCCCTGCCTGCACCTGTCCAAAGCCAAAGGATGCCACACCTGCTCCTACCCCTCCCTGTGACCTGGCTCCTTCCAGTAATTCCTTGGGGACTTGCTTATTCACAAAGCACATTGTCCTCAGGGAGGAGGTGGCTCTCCACCACACATGGGCTCCCAGACCTGGACCACTGGACAGGACCCAGGCCTCTGGCAAGGCCACCAGCTGGAATGGGTGGAGTCCCACCCCAATCCTTCCAAAGAAGGACCAGTCCATTATAAAGGCAGGGCACCCTGGTTGGGGGTGGGCCAGGCCTGGAACACTGCCTACTCCCCACGGGAGCCTGAGTTGAGCTAGGCTTGGGAAGGAGGCTTTCCAGGGTGCCTAGTCTGCTGGGCTCTGGCCCCCGAACTGGGCATTCATCGAGCTGTATTTTGACCCAGAAAAAGGCATTTCCATGGAGAGGCAGGAGGGGCTGGCGTCAGGCACTTTCCAGCCTGGAGCTCCCCTGAAGGATAGAGCACCATCACCCCTCTGATAAGCTTTTAGGGAGCCCAGACAGGAGCCCTCTTGGGGGAGCATCATTCAGTCCGGCTCCAGAGAGCCTGGAGAGGGCCAGATGAGCCCAGCAGTTTAGGGGAGTGCAGAGTGGAAGATGGGGTGCTCCTGCTTTCCCAAGGCAGGGTCCCACTGCTAGAAAACAGTGCTGCTGTGAGTCACAAGCCCCCAGGTCCCGGTGCCCCCTCGGCCACTTTCTAGGTGACTTTCCTTGGATGAGTCACTGCACCTCTTTGAGCCTCACTTCCTCTTATGTAAAATAGGGAAGCTAATAAATTTCCCACTGATTTATAGTTCCAGTGAAAAGGTGCATGTGAAAGCACGTCTTTAAGTGAGAAGTGCCAAGTGCCTTCTGAATGCTGGTGGTTGTTATTAACATAAATTACACTATTAGTAAGGACTGACTGTTATGAGCTGTAAATACAGGGTGAGCCCAACCCTGTCCTGAAGGTAAGTCGAGGGGGGGATTTCTGCTGGGACAGTCCACAAGGGCCAATGCGGCCTTTTTCAAAGCATGTGGCAGTGGGGATGGTTGAAGCTGAAGGAAGGAAGGGGCTAGAGACCACAATGAGTCAGCAGGGGAGGAGTCAAGGGCAGTTCTGGGGAGGTCCTCTCATGTGCCTGGCCTGCATGGCCATCACCCTGACTCCCCCAGTCCCAGTCCCTTGCCCTCTGGCCCTCTCCTGAGTTCCCAGTGTGCTGGGGGAAGGGAAGGGTCCACAGTCAGTACAGAAAGGTCAGAGATGCCAGGAGAGGGGCCTGACGGGCAGGACTGGTGTCTGCCCGCCCCCAGCCTTGCCTCCTGCGAGGACCGGCCCCCAGGCTCCCTGTCCCCTCCCAGCTGGCCCCTCAGCCCTGGCTCTTACTTGTCCAGTGCTGACCCCTGGCTCTGATTACTGGTGAGACGAGAGAAGACATTACGGTCGTTGCGGGGCCGAGTTGGAGGAGATGAGGGGGGCGTGAATCCCACATCCGTGGATCTGGTGAGTTGGATCAGAGAACAGCATCTATTAGTGACCACATACCCCTGCCATAAGCCCACACTGGTACTATGCTTCCAAAACCTTCCGTATTGGTTGTAAAGTCCACAGGGCAGGGCCTGCTGTGCAATGATCCCAGAGCCCAAACCCGATTAAGCTCCTAAATGCTGTTCTTAGTATTTTCAGGAAAGAGTCTAAGAGCATGAGGCACTGACTGATCCCAATATCCCAGGATTCCCCTCTTTGGGAAGTCACTATTAGGTTCAGCCTAAATCCTCCCTCCCTTTGGAAAGTCATCACGAGTTTGATCTCGGTCTCTCTGACTGCAGCTTAAGTACATTCTCCCAGTTCATGAGTAAAGTGAGGCACCCAGAAAGGATATCCTTGTAACCCTCCCTATCTGAGGTCACCTCTCGAGCAACTGGCCACAGGTGCCTGCCTATTCCTTGCCGAGGAGGGAGGGCTGGGAGCTGCAGCAAGCTCCCCTCTGCCCCCGACTGAGGGAGGTGTCAAGAGATCATGCCGAGCCCCTGCTTTCCCACTATTTAGCTGTGTGACTGGGGAAGGCCACCAAACCTCTGTGAAAATTAACTGCATGGACCAGATGACCCTGGGGGACATCATGCTTTGCAGAAGCTCTGTGGAGCCTGGACTTGTGTTTGGTTGAGCCGCTGAGACTTCCCTGCCATTCTGCACTGTTCTCTCTGGTTTTTCTTTGGACTTCTGTGCTTCTCTCACATGGCATGGCCTTAGAAAGAGTTGAGGCCTCCCAATGACCTATGGTCACAGAAAGGGGGCCGAGGACCACTCCACGCTGGGGCCCACCACAAAGGCACCTACGATGGGTGCACATCAGCAAACAGCTTTTCACCACTGGCTCGGCCACCCTGTGCAAGGAGCCTTATGGAGATTAGGTGGGGATGGGGTGGGGAAGCTTGGGGGGAAACTGAGTGACATACAGACCACCGCTGTGCTCCAGGCCTACACTGGCAGTGAGCCTAGTGCTGCTTCCAGAGAATTGTCTCACCTAATGGGCTGCCCTCGGTCGTAGGACTTCCGTCGGGTCAGAGGGGACGTCTCCGAGCCTCGAGACTGCCGGGGGCTGGAATGGAAGGGTCCGGTGAGACCCAGACCCCAGCCCTGCCCACCCTGACCTCCGTTCCGGGCATCCCTGCTTACAAGGTGCTGCCTCTGGTGGGGAGGCTGATGGTGCGGGAGACTCTGTCCCGGTAATAGGGGTCTCGGACGGAGAAGCCCACTGCATCCTCTTTGATCTCGACGAGGGAGGCCAGCGACTTGGTGATGTTCTTGGTGGAGCTGTCTAGCGGGGGCCCCAGACACTCGGCCGACACCGCCTTCATCTGGGCAGATAGCTTGGGCTCACCCTGCGAAGACAAAGGGCTGGGTGGACCAACTTTCCCAGACGGGCCACACTTGAAAGGGGAGCCCGGGGAGGAGTTGT
The DNA here is from genome assembly GCA_029593785.1 of Cabassous unicinctus. Taxonomy (NCBI): domain Eukaryota; kingdom Metazoa; phylum Chordata; class Mammalia; order Cingulata; family Chlamyphoridae; genus Cabassous; species Cabassous unicinctus. The sequence goes on along the minus strand of JAQZBX010001155.1, from coordinate 79,597 downwards.
CCTGAGGGACACTGTGCCTTGGCCTAAGCCGCGAAGGCCTCACACAGAGACCGTCTCGTGTGCACCACAGCTAAACCCTCTGGGCTTCCGGAGCACCCAGGGCACCTGAAACAGCTTCACCACTCTCAGGCAGCTTACACAAACACGGGTCAACCTCCTTGCCAATCAGAGTGCCCCAAAACGACACACAATTCTGCTCCCAGTAGCTTCCTCCGCTTCTCTCTTTAATAAACCCTGTCTCCTGGTTCAGTCTGCTAACTGATCCCTCACTGCTCAGTAAACTCCTTACTGTTGGATCAACAGTCTGTATACAGAAGGACCAGATAGCTAGGGAGAGCCTTTGACTCAGAGCATGAGGCAGAGTCTCGGGTGCAGGAGAGGGCAGAGTTTTTAAAGCGGGACCTGACGGTGGTGATGTCACTAGACAGAGTGCAAACAGGTCAGCAGTGGCTTTGGCCACTTCTCCCACCTTCCACCCTCCCCAAATGGGCAATCCAGGTTACATATCTGCACCCCCACCCCCATACCAAGCTAGACTCTTCTTAGCACTTCCATCCCAGCTAGGGGATGGGAGCAGAGTCACAGCAAGGTGGGGACCAGGCCCAGGTGAGGTCAGTCTTGCCCCTCCCTGCTGCCCGGCTTTTGGTGGGGTTGAGGGCTCACCTTGAACTTGAAATCGTCATGGCTGGTGGAGCCTTTCATGGTGAATGACTGGGAGAAGCTAAGGAAGAGACAGAGAGGGTTCAGGATCCCCTATGCGCTAGCTATTTGGGGCTTCGACTTGTGACTCCCAGGCTCAGCCCTGGGACTCTGGCAACGCCTCACCCCCAGCCCAGGTACCTGCTGTGGGCCAACCTCTCACTTCCACCCTGGAAACTCACCTCCCCTCGGAGAACTCTGAGATCTCCTCGTCTGTGCTGGCGTAGCCATTCTCTGTGGGAGGAGGTGGGGGAGGGCAGGAGCGTGAGAGGCCTGTGACGGGGAGGGGAAGCGAGGGCCTCCCCAGGGGTCAGGGCAGGGGGACTGAGTGGACCTAGGAGCTCTGAGGACTCTCCCCACATCCCCATACCCTGCTGCACGTTGTAGATGAGTGCCTGGAGCTCGGGGTGCGCCTCGGCCTTCTCACGCAGGGCGTCCAGAAGCAGGTGGTTCTGGGAGGAGCCCGCCATATCCGTCTGCCTCAGCCGTCCCTCCAGCAGCCGGATCTGAGCCTCCTTCTGGGCCACTTGCAGCCCCTGAAGGTGGGGGCAAGGCCTGGGGTCACCCTTCTCAGCCTGGACTGTGGGTGCCCCCAGCACTGCCCTCACACAACCTGCTCCCCACAAGATCCCCTCTAGTTCTCAGGTCTCAGCCTTTGTCCCTGTCACAGACCCAAGATGTACCACCGCCCTCTAGCACCCCCATGCCTTGGGACACACCCCCTAGGACACAAAGCAGAGGCACGGCTGGAGCTCACTGGGGGCAGGATGGGGTGTCCCAGCGGGCAGTCTCCCCAGCCTCTTCCCACAACCACACTGCACACCACCTGGGCTCTGGCCCCAAAGACCACAGTCCCAGGAGGCCAGGATGCACACCCCCTGACCAGCTCTCTGTCAGGAAGAGGAGAGGGGCACAAGGAACGCCAGGGAATGCCTGATATGCTCTAGTGTAAACCCCCCAGGTCGGAAAGCTGGTCAGTCTGTCTGTCTGCCCCTGCCCCCCTCCCAACACTCTCCCTCGACCTCCAGTAGCCTTAAGCGCAGCCCCGCTACGGCTGGTCCTGGCCCAGAGACGCAAGGTCACCGTTGACGGCAGCCCGGCTATGAGCCAGGAGCCCTGCCAAGTCTCTTCTGTGCATCGTCTTGTTAAAGTCACACAACAAGCTCTGAGCCAGGTGACATCATCACCCTAGCCCTAACCAGGAGCGTGAGCTTCTCCACTAGGGTGGACGACCACCCCAGGGAACCTGGGGGGAGCAGAGGCCCTGGGCCCCTGGACCTCCTGCAGGGGGTTGCTGCTGCCAACCCACCTTGTCGATGGATGCCTTGAGGAAGTTGTCCAGCAGGAGGCGGGCTTCAGCCAGGGAGCAAGAACTGATGACCACTGATGTGTCCGTCGAGTCCAGCTCCTCCTAGGCCGGGGAGGCGAGATGCCCTGTCAGCCGAGACCACCTCCGCCCACTCCTCTCGCCCACTCAGGTCTCCCACGCCGCCCTGCCCAGACCGGTGAGCACCTTGGTCTCCTCCAGCTGCATGATGGTGGCCTGGCAGTCGGTGATGCTGTCATTGATGTAGTCGATGTTGGCCGCCAGCACCTCGATCTCCTCGGCCAGCTCCTGCAGCCCCTTCTCCTCCTCCGGGCTCTCGGCCTGAAGCCGCTCCCGCTTCCTCCGCAGGGCCTCCTGCAGGAGGAACAGCTCCTCCCTTTTCTGGGCAGGGGATGGAGGAGAGGCCTAAGGTTGCTGCCCAGCCCAAGTGCACAGCCCTGCCCTCAGCTCCCACCCCCAAAAGCCAGACCACAGCAAGGGAGGTCTCCTTGGCACCTCTGGACTCCAGGGCAGAGGGAGGGGGCCAAGGAGAGGCAGAGGAGTGGAGACGGGAGAGAGAGGGAAGCAGACACCCCCAGGTGGGCCCACCTTGATGAGCCGCTCCATGTCGGCCTCCAGGTTGACAATGGTCATCCTCTGCATGACGATGTCGATGACCCGCCGCTCCAGGGACTGCCACTTGAGCCGCGCGGCCTTACTGAAACTCTGGCTGGCCCCCTTCTTCTGGAACTTCTTTCTGGGGAGACAGAGGCCAAGGGGCTTGGGTGGCACCACTCTCAGCCACTGCAGCTCCACAGAGCCTCCCACCCGGAGCTGACGGCTGTGGGCGCCCATCACGGGGCCACATTTCCCCATAGCTCCTGTCCCCCTGCCCCTGCCCCCGTGTCTCTACCCCTTCTGCCCATGCAGGCCGGGGTCCCCACAGTCCTCCTCACCTGGCTGGGCGGGAGCCGCTGACAGTAGACGAGGGATGGTCCCCCAAGAAGTGGTTGAATTTGCGGTTCCACTGGCGCACAATGCTGGAGACAGAGCGGGCCCCTGATTCGGCCTCAGACGAGGTGGTGCTGGCCGACACCTCAGCGCCCGAGTCCAGCATGGGTGGCTTCAGTCCTGCGCGCCCTGCCACCCGCTCAGACATGGGCTTGGCCAGACGCCTCAGTGCAGAAACCTGGGGGCCAAGGAAAGAAGGGCCAGGGGAGCTTGGAGCGGTAAGGAAAGGCCCAGGTCGGGGGGTAGCGGCAGGGAGAATACAGAGGCCGCTCTGGCCTGGCCTGGGCTTGCAGCTGCAAAACGGCCAAAGAGTCTTTGATGTGAAATGAACATGAAAAAGACTCTGCTTTCCTTTTATTTTTCTTCAATGAACAGCTCAGACATTTGGCAAAGGAGCCTGTAGCCTGCCCTCTGGCCTCAGCTCTTACTTGAGAAAGGCCATTCTAGCAAGCCTTACACAAAGCAGGCACTGATAGTGTTCCCTGAATGAAAGAAGGGAGAGCCAGGACCAACGGCAGGTCTTGTCCCCCACTCTCTTCTGGCTCTCAGAAGAGGGAAATGTTCCCCCTATCCTGCTGACAGGAAGTCGGAGGCCTCGAAGGACAAGGTGGCCACACAAGTGTCGTGGGGTCAGAAGTCTCGTGCCCAGCCCACCTCCGTGAGCTCACCTCCTGGGTTTTCCTCCTCAGGACCATTTCCTGCTGCCGCTTCTGGGACTCCAGAGCTCGGATCTGAAACTGTTGGTGAGAGAAGAGGATGGCGTCCAGGCTTGGGTGCCCAAGACCTTTCTGCCAGTGTGGGGCTGGAGAGGGTCTGGCCAGCTCTGCAGGTAGACACCTGGGTTTCACAGTGATCCTCATGCAGCCAAACACATGGACAAAGTGAGACCAGGGTGTGGCCAGGTCCTCCCCAAGAGCAAATCGCACGGCCCCCTCCCTCCACCAAGGAGTAGGAATCCTAGGCTAGAGGGCTCAGCTCCACTGGGGCTTCTCTGTGGGGCCTGGATTGGCACATTTCTGGCCTGGCCTTGCTGGTGACCTTGAAAGAGTTCCTTCTCCCTCTAGAACTCGAGTCCCTGCTCTGAACAGTGTGAGGCTGGACCAAGCCCTCCTCTACTCCAATGTGACAAGTTATCACTTAGGCCAGCAGGACCTGAGGCCCACTTGGCCAGGAGCGGCAGCTGGGCACACAGGAGAGTGGGGTGCTAGGACCCTCAGGGACCGCTCCTCACCTCCTGTCGCCGCTGCTCCTTCTTGAGCTGCGCAATCTCCCGGTTCCTCTTGGTCTCCACCAGACGCCGCCGCTGCTGCTCCTCGCGCATCTGCTTCATCAGGGCCACCTGGGATGGGCAGGGGGCGGTGGGGGAGGTGAGGCAGGGCGGGGCCATCGGTGGCCCACACCCTCAGGTGAGCTCATGAGGCTGGCTGAGGCTGCTGGGCTGGGGTGGTGGACTGCCAGGCAGCACTGACTTGGGACTCAGGGAATGGAAGCTAGGGTCTCCCCCCGCCCCCCAGACATCAAAGCTGCCCACCACCTGGGGAGTCTGCCAAAAGGGGCAGCCTCGTTGCCACCCCAGCTGTGCAGGTACATCCGCTCTGCCAAGTCCAGCCCTGGCCCCCACTGCTCCAAATGTCACAGACCCTGGTGGCCTTCACTCAAAGCAACTGTCCTGGGTGTGGCCTTTCTAGGAGCAGCCTGGGCTGCTGGAGGGAGCCAATCCCCCCTGGGGGGAGCCTGAGCTGCAGACGGGATTGAGCTGAGGGTCAGGGCAGAAAGAGAGCCCACCACCATCACTGAGAATATACCGCGTCCAGGCACTGTCCTCGTCATGAGCGCACGAGAGAATTGTTATCGCTCCCATTTTATAAATGAGGAAATGAGCCTCAAAGAGATAAAGTGACATCCAAAGTCACACAACTAGTCATGAATGGCCAGAATTTGAGCCGAGGTCATTTTGCTTCCCAAATCCAGCTCTTCCCATAGCCCTGGGGATGGCACCTGCAGAGCAAATTGGGAACCGAGCATTGAGAGAGCCTAGTACCCAAAGTTCTGAGGTACAAATGAAGGACAGAGAGCACCGTTAGTGTGGTCAGAGATGACTCTACATGCCAGAGGCCCTGCCACAGTGTCTATCCTCATGAAACTGGCTCTGCCTCCCATTCTTGGTGCCCAGGTGTGGAGTACAATGTAGGCAGGGCTTTGGACAACTTCCATGTGACAATCACAAGGGTGCCGGCCCTTCCCCTACCGCTGAGGCCACAGGCACCAAGAATGGCACAGGAGGGAGGCCCTGAGGTGGCCAGTGGCTGGAGGGGTGGGCTTCTCCATCAGAGGGCAGGCTCTGTTGAAGAGGAGGGCTCACTGCTGCTGGGTCTTTGGGGTCCAGAACAAGTGTTCTCCCAAAGAACTGAGACTGGGAAGATGAGATCAATGGCTTGGTGAAAAGTAGGGGAGTGGGTATAGCTCAGTGGTTGAGCACCTGCTTCCCATGTATGAGGTTCCAGGTTCAATCCCCAGTATCTCCTAAAAAAAAAAAAAGTAAACCTGAAATCCTAGGACACCATGCACTGTGGGTAAATCCAAGATGTCAGGTATCTTCTGGGCTCAGGGGTCTGAGGCTTCCTGGGGAGGAACTATGCTTCCTGGTCACAGGCCCATCACCCAACTTGGCAGGCTGGTCATCACAGAGGCACTGGCCCCAAATGGACAAGTGCACTCGAGCATTCTAGGCATACCACAATGCTGAATTGGACCAGAATATCCAAGACGGGCATTGCTCTGCAGACCCAAAATAAAAGGCAGTGCCCCCTCCCCAGGACACCCCTGTGGCTGTGGGCCCCACCAAGGTTCGATTCTGTGAATATCTGGGCCCTGCAGCTGAACCGGGCAGGAGGATTCACGAGCACTGGCCCTCCCCGCATCTGGTTGGAATCCTTGGCTGCTGGACCCTCTGTCCTTCCAAGAGAATCCTGGGGCACCTTTTGGGATGACCCACGGGTATTCTTTTCAACGTACAGGTCGACCTGGGGTCACTAGTGTACAGTTGCGTGGGTAGAGCTGGGCGCCTGGCCAGAGGGCCCTTGGCAGTCCTGAGAGTGAGTCAGAGGCACACACATGGCTCCTTCTGTCCTTCAGATATACCCTGGGCTGGATATGATCTTTCCAGGCTTCAGAGCCATGTGGGATGCAGTGGAGGATCTGCCCTTGTGAGCCTCTGCAGGGTCACCCAGCTGAGAAGCAGCTGCCCCAGACGGGCCGCCTTACAGGGGCATCAGCTGGGGAACCTCCGTGGAGACAGAGAGTGTGGATACAGACAAGAGCAGCCCAGACCTGCTCCTGGAGCCACGCTCAAGGCACAGGCCCCAGCGGGGAGGGCTGGGTATGCTGCTGCCCAAGGGAGAGGCTAGAGAAGGTCTGCTCGTCCCTCCCTTCTGCACCGCCAGAGGGCGCCTGGGCCCCGGCGATCTATGGGTACTGATGAGATCTAAGTCCATTCAATGTCATCTGTCTGATACCCCCATGGAGTGGAAGGAGAAAATGGGGCTCCTTGGGCCAGCCCAGGCCAAGGCGGTCTGAGGACACCAAGCAGGGATTTCTCCACCTGGTCAGGCTGATGAAGCCCCTGCCTCTAGGGGAGGTGGCTGGGCCTAAATGACAGCTGAGGCATCCGCCGCCCCTAGGAATTGGCATCTGCCATCATGGCACTGCCTCTTTCCTTTGCACACTGATCGGCGCCAGCTGAGTCTGCAGTGAGAACACAGTTACTGACGGGTCCCAGAATCCATACCCCTGGCCCATCAGCCCCCAGCACGAAGGAGCTCTCCTTCAAGTGCCCCTGGTTCCAGAGCCAGCCTGCTAGACTGTCGCCAGTGCCAGGCTGTGCTAGGGCATGCCCCAGGGCTGTGGAAAGCTGGGGTTCAGGGTGGGCTGAGGGCCAGGGCAGGAATGCAGGCCCAGGAAGGCCCAGGGGGATGGAGGACATGTGGGGAGCAAGAGTCTGCTAAGCCACAGGCTCACTAGCACTCATCCAAATGCTGAGAGCAGAAGCCCTGAGCCTAGAAGCCCAGAACCTCAGCGGCAGACCCCAGGCCCCCGAAACCAGAGTACCCTGAGCATAGGTGAAGTAGAAAAGGAAAGCTTCGCCACATAGAACACACACAGGCTTGGAAGGCAGAGCGCTGAGCCTGAATTCCAGCTCGACCTCTTGGTAGCTGGAATTAACTCCTCTGAGACTCACTTTCCCATGCATAAAATGGGGATAATAACAGGACTTCCTTCATGAGCTTCTTATAAGGATTGAATGGGATCATGTGTAACAGACAGCTGAGAGCTTGGCCGCAGGAAGTGTTCAAACAATAGAAGCAATAAAAATAATTATAATGATTACTGGCAAAGGCTGCACCAAATGGGAGGCCTCACATATACATTGTGCTTCTCAGTTCGCAGACTAGAAACAACTGTGGTGGCGCTTCCTGCCAATAGGGGGCAGCACTGAGCAGGGTCCCCTGGAGCTCCTACCTGCCCGGCCGATGCCTCCCTACGGACCCCACTGTCCCGCACACTGGACCAGCTAACCAACAGGGGAAGGTGTTTTCACACTGAACAATGCATGCAGCCACGAGGACACTGTCCAGGACCAAGACAGGACTGACCTGGGCAATATTATGTGTCAAGAAGACATACTTCCCACTCTACAGCAATGATTGTTTTTAACATGCTGTGAGATTTTCAGAAGACCCCCCGCGGCCCTCCTGAGCCCCTGCCCTTACCTTGGCCTTCTTCATCTCTGCTACCTCGGCCTGCAGCTTCTTCAGCTCCCTCTCGTAGCGTGACTGGTTCTTGAGCAGCCGCGCATGCTCCTTCTGCGCAGCCTGCAGCTTCTGCAGGTCCCGGTTCATCTCCCGCAGCCTCTTCTCATAATCTGCCTTGATCTTGTTGGCCTTTTCCTCCGTGTAGCACTCCATGGTGCCTGGGGGCAGCAGCAGGGGCCGTCAGGGCCGCGTCGCCATGTATCCCCCCCCATCTGCCGTGGGCTCAGGCAGGGAAGCAGGAGACCTGGGTTCTAGTCTTACTGCGTGACCTTGGGCAAGTCATGGCCCTCCCTGAGCCTCAGTTTCTTTACTTAAACAAGGGGAGGGTCAGGCGAGAAGACCCCCGAGGCCTCTTCCCACCCTGACTTCTAGTGGACCCTGAGGAGTGCTTACACCTGGGGACCTCTGAGCCCCTGGTCCCCAGCTTCCTGGGAGGGCCCTGCAGCCCGCTCATGCTGCCTTGGTTCTGACCCTTGGTTCTGATCCGTTGTTGAAGGAAAGGGTTGGAAGCAGTAGGAGGGGCAAGAGTTAGCAAGGAAAGACAGAGTGATGTGGGTAGGGATACGTGGGCAGGAGGAGGAAGCTGACTCTCCAGCCCGGCCTCCCCCCTGAAATGCCTACCAGGCATCTCCACTTGGAGGTCCAACAGACATCGCAAACTTACAATGTACAAAACCAACTCCCAATCTCCACCCTTCTCTCCCCTGTAGGCCTCCCCGACTCAGAAATGTCCTCACCATCCTGTCAGAAGCTCCTGCCTTGGACACATCCTTGGCTCTCTCTCTACTCCATCCAACTGTTCAACAAAGCCTTTGGCTCTACTTTTGAGTACATCCAGAATCCGACCACTTCTCACCACTTCCCATCCAAGCCACCACTCACGGGGATCTTTTATCAGTTTCCTAACTAGTCTATAGCTTTCACTTTTGCCCCCCTACCCAGCAGCCAGAGTAACCCTTTAAAAATGCCTTTAAAGTTTTAATGATGTCCTTCCTCAGAATTCCACTCCTTCCCATCTCACTCAGAGTATCAGGCACTGTACAGTGACTGACATGGCCTGGTCCCACATGTCCTTTCTGGCCCCATCTCTTGCTATGTGTCCCCCCTTTCACTGTGTTTCAGCCATCCTGGCCCCCGAGCTCTTCCTTCTAGCACACTCCCAGCTCAGAGCCTTGGCATATTCTGTTCCCTCTGCCTATAGTGCTCTTCCCCTCACTCCTTCTGCCCTGGAACTATCTCATGTCCTTCAAGTCTTTGTGCAGATGTCACCTTCTCAGAGAAGCCTTCCCTGGCCAACCTTTTAACTCCAACCCAGTCTCCAGAGTGCCCAGTCCCCCTTGTCTGCTGTGTATTTTTCCCATAATATTTATCACTATCTAACATGCTATACATTCTGCTTATTTGTTTTCTTTACATCTGTCTCTCCCCATAAGAAGGCAGGGATTTTGTTGGCTCCAATATCACGAGTACCTAGAATAATGTCAGATCCATAAGATATATTCAATGAATGCTGAGTAAGTAAATGAGTGAGTGAATGAATGGGCTGAGGGGTTGTGTAAGGGAAGACAGAGTGTGAGAAGTAGGTTCATAAACGGGTCCAAAGGAACAGAATGCAGGTGAAAAGGCAGAGGGATGACATATTCATGTGCCTAAGTGTAAAAAGGATTCTGATATATAAGACAATAGTAAAAACAAAACAAAATAAAACAGATTAATTTAAAATGTAGCATAGGAACTAGGGTTAAGGGTGATTGGGTGAAAGGGCCACAGTCAAAGAAAGGTTCAGAAGTCCCTTGCCCAGAAGACCAGGAAAATCTCAAAGATGCCAGCTGCTGGGTGGTGCTTCTAACAGGACAGGGGGCCTCAGGGGAAAGCGAGGGTTCTGAGCAGGGTGGGGTGGGGTGGCGCTGGCCTCACTGAGATTCTGCAGCACGCGGTCACGCTCCAGCTGGGTGTCCCGGATCTTATTCTGCAGCAGAATCAGCTTCTCCTCATACTGGTGCTTGAGTGTCTGCAGCCGCCGCTGGCTGTTCTCCAGCTCATCGATCAGCTTCTGCTTGATCTCGATCTCACAGGTGAGGTCAGCCAGGTCCGCCTGGAAGTTCACCTCTGTGGGGGCAGAGATGGGCTCGACCCAGTGCCAGGGGACAGGGAGCAGATTCACCAGTCGTGGGGGATCAGGGGTCTTCCTTGGCCAGTCATGACCAATCAGCGACCATAGTCTGGATGAAATGATGAGCCCTATGGTGGGTAGAGGCTGCTAGGCGGTGTGACCCATTTAAACAGCAGCCCCAAAAAAGCAAGACTGGGGCCCAGGAACTGGGTGAGGGGTCTAGATGTCCCTCCTGCCCTAGAGGCCAATGTCCACCTGTCACAGACACTACGGGACCTGGTGTGGATACCAGGGGTGAGAGAACCGAGATTCAAGTTCCAGCTCTGCATCTAACCAACTGGGGACAGTCACTAGGCCTCTCTGAGCTTGTCCTTCAATGGTAATATAGGGAAAACTTCTAATATCTACTGCACAGGGTTGCAGTAAGGACTGGGAGAACCAATGCATGTAAGGGGTTAAGTGAAGGGTCCAGCATGCTATACCTGGCACACCACGAGCCCTCCATTAGTGCTTATCATTACCATTGGTTTTGTTGTTATTCTTAACTATCTTTGAGAACCCAAGCAGGGCCTGAGCCCACCCTGGGAGCATCTGGCTCCAGGGCGAATGCAGGGCCCAGGGCCTTCCAGCCAGCACGTCTGCCCTGAGACGTCCTGTGGGCCCAGTGCCGATCGGGCAGTCCCCACCCCTCCCGGGCCCTGCAGCCTGGCATCTTCTCATCCCCGGGCCCCTGCTCCGGCCCCACGCACCCTTCTCCTCGGGGTCCGAGTCTGAGTCCACCAGGCTCTCCTCGCTGCCTGAGTCCTCATCTTCATCCTCACGTCCTTCCTCCTCCTCGCAGCCGCTTTCGTCCCGCTCCTCCTCCTCCTGGGCACCAAGCACTGCTATGGGCAGGCCGCCCAGGCTAGGCAGGGCCTCAGGCAGCATAACCCGGTGTGGCGGCTCAGGCGCATAAGGAGGGTGAAGGATGGGGTGGGCCACCGCCGAGGTGCCTTCTGCCTGCCCTCCCTCCTGGAAAAGCTGCATCCTCCCCCACGGCCTGGGCAGACCCCCTCTGTGAGAACCTCCTGGGCCCTCACTCTCTATCTAGAATGAGGTGGGTATTGAGGGACAGAGATTGCCGTGGCAACCAGCGAGCACCATCAGGAAATGCAAGGATCAACTAGATGCAAACCTAAACCCTTTCCCCAACCCTGTACAAGGATGTCAATGGGGACCCCAACCCTAGCAGGGACCTGGGGTACAGTATGCGGTGGGGAGGAGACAAGAGTGGCCCCTCACCTCCTCGGCCTCATTCTCGTCAGTCTCCTCGCTGTTTTCCTGTTGCAGTTTTGCCCTCTTTTTGAAGGCTTCCTTCTCTGGGCTGCCCAAGGAGGAAAGGGTAGGCCAGGTTAGTGGGGAGAGCATGCAGGGTGGGGGACAAGGGTGGGATAGGAGATGCTCTTGCCCACAGGGGATGGGGATAGGGCTGCCTCCTGCTCTACTGAGAACTGAGCTTCTCTTCCAGCCCCAATCCAGATTAGCCCTCGTTCAGCTCTGTACCCCTCTCCCTGGGGGAAAGCACAGCATTGGAGAGGGACTGGGTGGCTTCTGCCCAAAGGCTGAGCACATTTGCCCAGTGAATTCCCAAGTGATATGGGAGGAAAGCCTGGGAATGGGCCTTTAGGGGCAGCCCATCCTGAACACAGGCAGATAGCAGCCCCCCTGGGGGGTGCACCTGAACCTCGGGGCTCTCCCGGGGAGGGGGCTCCACTCACCTCTTTCTCCGCTGCCTGCTCTCCTTCTTCTTCAGCCGCTCCAGGTCCTGCTTGGCCCTGCGGATCACCTCGGAGGCATCCTCCATGGAGCTGGCCGGGGTGCCCCCGAAGCCAGGGGTGGCTGGAGATGCACCCAGGGAGTAGGGGCTCCGAGCCGAGGCCCGCGAGAGGCTGCGGCGGAGGGACTCGTTCATGGCCTCACTCTCCAGGAGCTTTGTCCTGAGGAGGAAGAGTAGGTGGGGCCAGGTGAGCAGGTATCACCCTTCGCCCTGGCCTGGCCAAGACCCCCAGACCCCAAACCTGCCGGGGCCCACTCACCGCAGCTCCTCAATCTCCCGGATGTAGTTCTGGATCAGGGCCCCGATGGCCTCATTGCCATCACCTGGAGGGGGAAGGCCAGAAGGAGGGGGGCACAATAAGTTAACAGAGAGGACGTTCCACTCTAGAACTGGCAACCGTATCTGTGGCTTCAACAGGATGGCACACACGGGCCCTTTCCAAAAAGGAATCTATAGTGGAGCGGGTAGAGCTCAGTGGTTGAGTGCGTGCTTCCCATGTACGAGGTCCTGGGTTCAATCCCGGGTAAAAATCTATACCCAAGAAATTCTTAATTCTACGTGTACACAGATATATGAACAATCACTGTTGATAACAGCAAGAAACTGGAAACAACCTAAACGCCCATAAATAGAGGGCTGTTATAATAAATTGTTAGTCCTCACATATGCAACCCCACGCAGTTGTTTTAAGAAATAAGTTAGGTTTGTGTGTTGGCTAAAGAAAGAGTGCTAAAAACATCATGCAAGTGAGAAAGGCAAGTCATAGAATACGTACAACCTCATCCATAGGAAAAGAAAAAGCAGTACACATCCATATCCATATGCATATAAATATATATCCCTACTTGGAGCAAATGCACTGAGAAAGGTATGGGAAATGTGTACCAAGCTCCTCATGGAGGTTCCTCCTGAGAAGCAGAAGGGACATGGGGTGGAGAGTTTAGTGAGGAGACTTCAAGCTTTCACTTACAGACTGAAGTATCACTTACATGGCTAACAGGGAGAATGTATTCACATATTACTGCATCATACAGAACGTTTTAAAATTAATTAGGAAAAAATGCATAAATGATCAGTGAATTGATTGGCTGGTCTAGCCTGCCCAATGTCCTGGGGTGGGTGTGGGGACGGGGCCCAAGGCCGCTGGTGCTCTGAGCCGGCCTGGCGCACCCCACTCACCAGCCTTGGCCAGGAGCAGGTTGGCCTCCTGGCTCATGAGATGGGTGACACGGCTGTTGATGGCATCGATGGCCTCCTGCATGGCCTTCACCCGCAGTCGCAGAGCCCCATTCTCCTTCTGCAGCATGGCGTTCTCCCGGAACAGGTCACTGAAGCCCTCGGTACCGTCCTCCCCAATCACCCGCTTGCCCTGGAAAGGGGGAAATGGGGGAGCAGTCAGGTGCCAGAGCTCACAGGGAGGGGATGGCAGGGAGGATGTCCCTTCCTTTGCCACTGCCCTGGCTCCTCCCTAGACGATGGCAGCATGGCCAGGCTCCCCCTACCCCAGGTTCCCTAAAAGGCAGCTCTTATCTCTCAAGGCTCACAAATCTTACATGGCTCCCCACTAAGCAAAAAGAAGTCCAAATTCTGTAGCCAGCCATTCAGGGCCTCCCACAATCTTACCTCAGCCTACATTTTCACTGTTCACCTTCATACGTCCATAAATGCTAGTCTGAGAGTCAAAAGCTGACCAGGAAGCTGACATAAATGAATCAGTCTGGGTGTGACAACAGGGAGTGGTGGGGACTGGAGCTAACCAAGGCACAGATTCAGTCCAAGAGGGGCAGTTCTGATGCCACTCTAGCCAATTAAGTGCTATGTGTTGTGAGATCTAATTTCTTTTAAAGAAAAACTGTGAAATTCCCTGATTTTCAGAAACGCTGACTAATTTGCATTCTTTTAAAACAAAGTGTAGGACAAACCAAACTGTGTGGCAGATTCAGACCGTGGGCCACCAGCTGGTGACTTCTGCTCTAATCATGTGGAATTAGACACTTCCCCCAAAGTACCCACCTTTCCCATCTTTCTCCCTCTGTGCATGGCATCTATTCAAACTAGAAGGCCTGCCCCACCTCTTTTTGCTGCTATCTTATTCTTTAAAATCCAAATAAAAGGCCCCTCCTCCACGAGGCCCTCCCTGACCACCCCACTGTGTAGGGCTAACTCTCTCCTCTGTCCTCCTTCACCCCTCCATAGCATGCTGGGCTACTTATGTGATACCCCATTGCCAACTGCTCCATAGTACAGACCAGGAGTCTCTTCTGTCCCAACACAAACACGTTCAGGAGATGTGAAAACACCCAGCTCAGTGTCTGCCATGCGCATCAAATTCACACAATGAAAGCCAAGGTGCTCTTTGTGCTCTGACTCAGTATTCTAAAACCCCAAGAGCTCAGACAAGGCTTTATTTACCTGGCCCAGCATCCCTCATACTTAGCATGATGCCTGGCCAAAGCTCAGGAAGTGTGTGCGGCATGGATGGGGAGGTGATGGGGAGGCAACAAAGATGTTGAAGAAACAAGAGTGATGCTGCAGGGCAGAGTATGAGCAGCAGGCAGGGCAGGGGCTCCAATCTGGAGTGCTAGGCAGTGAGCACCCTGCCTGGGCCACCAGAGCCACCCATGCCGGGAGCGTGCTCACCGCCTTGTACTCCATCAGCTCCATCTGCAGGCGCGCGATCTCGGCCCGCAGCGCGCTGATCTGCTGGCTGGTCTTGTCTTGGTTCACCACCACCTTGTTCTTGATATTGCGGGCCCGATTGGCATATTTGAGTGTGTTGAGCGTCTCCATGAAGTCCCGGTCGGAGGGGCTCACACAGGCGATCATGATGGTCTGGCTGGCAGTGCAATTAGGGAGGGGTGAAAGACGAGCACGCACAGCCAGCCCCCAGAAGCCTGGCCCCACAGCAGAGTCCCAGCCCCCACCCAGTTCCCCTCTACCATAAGGACCTGGACATTCACGAGGGCAGAGCCTAAGACCAGGGGATGCAGCCCATACAGCTCAGGGACTCCATTCCAGCAGTGGGTCATACAGTGCTCGCGGCAAACAAGGCCAGGGAGGTTGCAATGCATAATGGTCAGAACCCTCAGCTCAGCGATGGGAAGCAAGCCACAGCCTCTGCAGTTTTTCTTGTATTTCCCATCTATTATTTCATGTGGGCCTTATCGCTCTCCTTAGGAATAGCTCTTTCTGTGGTGCAGATAAGGAAACCAAGTCCCACCATAACTGGCCAAAGGTCAGAGCATCTCAAGGCTCCTGCCTCACACCTGCAGTGCAGGGTCGCGTGAGGATGCCTCCTCCTCCCTGAGGCCTGTATGTTCAGGAGGCCCCCTGACCCCTGCCCCTTCACTGGATGTTGGTCTGCGGGTACCTGTTGCCCCCCAGTGAGTCCTGGAGGAGTCGAGTGAGCTTGGAGTCTCTGTAGGGCACATGCACCACCTTCTTGCTCTGGTCCCCCAAGGCACTGATCACATTGCCCAAGGCCAGCTGCGGGAGACAGATGACACTCAGGATGTACTTGGGGAGAGAGGGGGTGGGGACAGTCCCCAAGCTGTCCATCCGTCCCTGCCTCACTGACCCCAGCAAAGCTCCCTGGGAGGGTTTAGAGGCAGAGGTGGTAAGGAAGTTGGGGCAGGGCTGAGGACTGAGGTTGAAGGGCTCAAGGCTCCCAGTAGCGACCCACAGAACTTGGCCAACAGGTGGCAAGAGGCCCAAGAGAGGACATGTAGCCAGGAGTCACAGGGCCTTGTAGGGTCTGAGACTGAGCTATGCTGGCTGCAGGGCTGGTGACCCGCCATGTGCCTACCAGGCCACAGTTGATGGAGATGCCCTCCTTGGCACGCTCGCCGGTGGCCCCTGTCCGCTTCAGCCGCTCCGAGCCAGCCAGGTCCACAAAGTGAAACTTAGCGGTGAGTGTCTCGTACTCACTTGCAGGAGCTGTGCCCTCGGGAAGCCCCGTCACCGCCTCATTTACCTGCAGCAGAAGTCGGCACCTGACCCCCCAGCCCTTGTGCCATCTCGTTGTTCCTCTCTCACAGCCCCCAGCCCTACAGTGAAGCTGTCCAGGGGAGTTCAGGGCAGAGAACTGGGGCCGGGAGCACAGTTCCTTGCTCCTTACACAGTCAGAGCATTTGACAGTTTACACAATACTTGCTGTACTTAAATCCTTCTTATTTAATCCTCAGAAAGATAGAGGTTTCATTATTCCATTGTATATGAGATAACTGAGGTTCAAGAAATAAGGAAAAATTGAAATACAAACAAACAAAAAAAACCCATCAACAAGTGGTAAAAGCAAACCCCAAACCCAGGTTTTCCTAGCTCCAGACCCAGGGCTCCTCATCCTGCCCACGCTTGGAGACCCCTGTTAACAGTCAGGCTCCCGGACCCCTCGAGGGCTGCTCACCAGGTCGGGCTGGGCACACACGCGCATCTGGCACAGGTGGATGGTGAAGATGGCGTGGGAGCGGGAGCTCTGCACGTTCATCTGGGTGCTGGCCGTGGTACGCGACAGGGCCCCCTGCTTCAGGCACTGGATCAACTGGTGGATGGGTGAGGCGGAAGTGAGGAACAGGCTAGTGCCGCGGGGTGGGCCCCACAACTCCAGGGGATGCTCACCTCCTCCTGGGAGTTGATCAGGCGGGAAGTGACGCCGGTGGTGTAGATGCCGCCATTGGGGTCCTCGTGGATCTTGATGTTGGACCTGCGGTGGCGGGCGTCAGGGTCCCGGGTGCTATCAAACAGGTCAAGGATCTCCTCGTTGTAGAGCTGCGCCAGGGAGGAGGCAGCTGCTGTGTTTGTAGGGCATGGGGCATGGACCCCAAGGGGTTTTCTCATGCTGTAGTCCACAGTGGGTCTTATAACCACCCCCATTTTGCAGAAGTGGAAACTGAGACTCTGGAGGTTACCTCGCCTGATCTGTATCCCTTCCAGGTTCTTAATTCCATGAACTTTCTCCCAGACAGGGGAAGAAGGGAAGCTGGG
This sequence comes from Cabassous unicinctus, assembly GCA_029593785.1. Classification (NCBI taxonomy): domain Eukaryota; kingdom Metazoa; phylum Chordata; class Mammalia; order Cingulata; family Chlamyphoridae; genus Cabassous; species Cabassous unicinctus. The sequence goes on along the minus strand of JAQZBX010001155.1, from coordinate 62,858 downwards.
CCCGAGGCAGAGCTAGCCAGGGCTGCACATGGTTCCTCTACCCCCCAAGGAACAAGCCTTCAGAGGCTCTTGGTCCCAGCGGAGGGCTAAGCACCTAAAGTGGACCAAGGGATGGGGAACTAGATGCAGGAAAGGAAGAGGATATGACCATGATTTGGGCAGATCCTATTATACTACTAGGCTGGGAAAGAAGGGGTGGGGGGTGTGGTTCCAGATGAGGGCGGGCAAAGGCAGAGCCTAGTGGGAGCGTGGGAGCAGTGCCCTCTTTCGGACAGTCTCTGGGGTGATGACAACCTCCCTAGCGGGAGAAGCCGGCATGGTGAGCGAGCCACAGTGGCCCAGCCTCCTGGGGAAAGCCTGGTGGACTGCCGTGGGGTGGTGGCCTGGCCAGGAGCTGCCATTCCATTTCAGATAGCATCAGCCTTGGAGATTTTTCTTTTGGAATCACTGGAAAGAATGTTTCACCTGCTGCAGGGATGGGGCATTCACTAGGCAGGGGGCTAGGGCTAGGGAGCAGGAAAAGCTCCAGGGGCAGGCGGGGCAGAGGCCAACAGAATCCTGGCAGGGGCTGGGAGGGGGAAACTACAGCCCTTGGACATCCGAGGCTTTGATGGCCTTTAAAGGGCCAGAAATATCCCACAGGAAGGGGAAGAGGAAAAGGAAGGGACTGGTGCACATGTGGGTGCCACGGTGTCTGTCTGTCTGTGTTGGGACCAACACATTGCATCATTTAACCCCTGTGGATCACCCTTTGGTATGGATTGTCTAGGAACTGGCATGCTCTTTGGGGCTTTCCATGGCCACAGGATGGAGAAGGGAAGAAAATAAAGAGATGAGAAAAGCTTATAGAGCTACATAAGCAGTAGGACACACGCACTCACACACGGAGACAGTTTATCAGAAACAAAAGTCCAGAAGGACAAAGAAAAACTCCCAAGTCTAAAGTACAGGGTCCTCTGAAGGGAAAGTCACCTCCCCATGTTCCCAGAAGGGAATAACTGTGGGGCAGAGGGAGGAGAAGGCCTGAGACCACATCCCTCCCTCAGAAGGCAACCTGGGTTTATGGGGCAACGGGGTTTATGGGGTGAGAGCCCAGATGGCTCCAAATCCATCAAACGCCCCAGGGCTGGGTCCTTGGGTTGGGGTTTTAGATGCTGAGAACTGGAAATGCCCATTCAACTGTCATAGAGGAGAAGTCTGGTCAAGTTAAGGTTCTCATGAGAAGCAGTCAGGGTCCACCTGCCTTCCTAGAGACCCCTCTGAGAAAGCCCTTCTGCAGATAGGAGCTCCTACCTCTGGGGTTACTGAGCTGGGGATCAAAACTGGCCCGAAGGTCAAAGAACCTGGAGATCCCCTCCTCCAGCCCTGAAAATCCCTGGCTGCCACAATGCCAGAGCTGAGCACACAGACATTCTCTCAGAGACTGTCAAAAAAAGGCACCTTCATAGGACCTTCTGCTTTGGGGTCAGAGAAGACTCAGAGGGCCAGGACAGAAAGGGGCAGACAGGCAGCTCTGAGGCTGAGGATGGACTCGGCGAAAGCCAGACAGAAGGGTGTGAACCAGAGTTCCCTCAATGTGCCAGGCATGCTTCCCTGTGATTCTCATAAAGCCCTTAAGGAAATAGATATTACAGCCCCATTTTGCACATGAGGCAACAGAGGCTCAGAGTGGTGAACTGACTTGCCCCAAGAAAGCACAGCTAGTAAGTTTCAGAGCTGAGAATCCCAGAACTAGTAAGAGTTTGCAGATGCCTTATAGGTCATTGACTCAAGCCCCATCGGATACAGGAGCTCCTCCCCAGCCCTTGCTTGGATATTTTCAGCAGTGAGAAACTCATCACCTAAATTCCCCCAGGGATCATTCAGCTTATTCCACTACCCAACTCCCCTGATCTCCTTGTCCCCCAAGCCTCCCTCCTGCCCTCCCTGAGTGGCCACAGTACCTCCAGGAACTGAGCACTGACTTTGAACTCAGGCCCAGCCACACCCTGCTCCTGTGCCCGTCGCTTGCGCTCGGCGATGCCCCCAAAGAGGTGTGCGATGGCCCTTGGGATGATGCCCTGCTCGTCCTCCGACGTTGCCGTGTCAAAGCCAGTGCCCATAGTGTATGTCTTCCCAGCTCCCGTCTGCATTAGGAAGGATGGAAGAGGGTGTTACACAGCACCCTCTGGGGGCGCCAGCGAGCTCTGGAACCAAGGTGGTATCCTCTTGCCCATCTACTTCCCAAACACTGGGGTTTCTACCCAGGCTGTGGCTCAGCTTGGGTCCCCAGGTCCCCTCCTGGCCCCAAAGCCACACCCTCCTGAAGGCTTCTCTGACAGCCCTCCCCCTGCTTCCTGGCTGCAGCTATGTTTCAATTGCTCTGAAGGTGGGGCTGTCTCCCTCATCTTATGGGGGGAGACCAAACGTAGAGTGGCCAGTGGCAGGGGGGGCGGGGGGGCCTTACCTGCCCATAGGCCAGCACTGTGGCATTGTAGCCCTCGAAGCACCCCTCGATGAGCTTGCTCACACAGGTTGAGTAGATCTGTTCTTGCCATGTGTCCAGGTCAAAGACAAAGTCGTAGGTGAAGGCTTTGTCCTTCCCCAGCAGGACCTGGGGCTCCCCAGGGGTGACGGAGGTACAGATGTGACAGCCTTCGATCTTCTCCTTTGACAGCTGGGGCCGGATCCTGCCCAGGATGGGGAGGGCCCTGGGTCAGGCCCAGCTGGGGGTGGGGGGCAGGGGCGCTGCAGGCCCTCCTGCCTCTTACCACCTTCCCCCAGCAGCACCCCAACAAGCCACAGAGAAGGAAGCTTAGGAGGCCTCCCAGAGGACAAGGCCCGCCTTCATAGTAGTAGTAACAATAATATCAACACCACCAAAAACAGCACTTGCTAAACATTTACTGAGCACTCAGTATGCATCAGAGCTGTGTTCAAAATATTTTACATAAATTAATTCATGGATTCTTCACTATAAACCTGTGAGGTGCATATTATTCACCAAATTTTACAGAGGAGGAAACTGCGGCTGAGAGTTTAAATGACTTCCCATAGTTCGTATAACAGATAGCAGCAGAGCCTGGATTGCAGACACAGGTCTGTCTGACATCAAAACGCACACCACTGAACTGGAAGCCCTAGCAACCAGCATCCCCAAGAGCAGGGGAAGAAGACAAATTGCCCACTTCTGATGAGACAAAGCTCAGGGCCAGAGTGGGAAAGAACTGGACAGGCTGGCCGCTGCCTCACAGTCCTGAACCTTGCTTCCCCAGACCATGGGCTAAGTTCTTGGACAGAACCTCTGCCAAAACCCATGGGATATGAGAAGGCCCTCCAGCCCAGGGAAGCCCTTCCTAGAAGCCAGATCCCCAGGGAACATTCTCAGGTGCAAGCTCGGGCTCCTCTCCAGGAGCCAACGTGGCCAGACTAAGCACAACCCTGGCAGACCAGGTAAAGTCAAAAGATCTCTGAGAAGGGCAGGGACCTCTAGAAGGAACACCAGGTCAGCTGCAGGTCAGGCCCATATCCCAGATCTTGGCATCATGGTGGAGTGGGGAGCTAGCCATGGACAGAGCTGTTTCCATCCAGCCACCCCTTCCTCCCTCCTCTAAGCAGGCAGCACCATCATTGGGTTCCCATGGCAACCAAGCACGAGTCAGTGAGTGTGCATGTGGAGGGACTGGCAGAAAAGTACCCCACAAACACCCTGAAGTAAAAGGGGGGTGGGTTAGGCTCTGATGCCCATAGGCTGGCCAGGCACTCACAATGAGCTGCTTGTCAGGCTCCCTCTCCCTAAGCCAACATTTATCAAGAGAAGAAAAGGGTGGGAAGAGCCAGAGGCACCTAACTGCAGAGCTGAGGGTCCTCCAGGCCGCCATCCTGTCCCTGCCCTTGGCTGCCCCTGGCCCCAAGGCCCACTCAGAGCTGCAGGTCGGATGAGATGCTCACCCAGCCTGCTGCCTGTCTTTGGCTTTGAGGGAGCTAAAGTAGCCTGAAGTGGTGGGGGCAGCAGCTAAGCCAGACCCAGTTCACACTCCTGGGGCCACAGGTGGTAGTCTGGGCTTCCTTCAGAGGTGTTTCCCCATCAGTGTGAACTGGTCCTCACAGGTCACTGGCTCTCCCCTCAATGAAGCTGACAGGAATGGAGGCCCAAGGAAGTTACCACTCTTTTCCAACTGTTCCAGGCTAAGCTGAAATGTAGAACCCAGCTTTTCAGTCTCCCACCTAAACTGGTTTCTAAATGGAAAGGGAGCAGCTGATTCTTGCTCATCCCATCCCCCACCCCCCATCTCCAGACCAGAAACTTGTCCCACTGGTAAGATGTCAGGACCAGGAAAGCTTCTACCTCAGCTACTAATAATGGCAACTGACCCATACTGGGCACTCACTACATGCCAGACAGCAGCTAAGCACTTGACAAATATTAGCTCTTTTGATCCTCGCGACAACGCTATGAGCCAAGTACTTTGAAGAAACTGGAACAGTGCTCAGCCAGAGTCACAAAGACAGTAAGTGGCAGAGCCGGGATTTGAACCCAGGCATCTGTGTGTGCTGCCTCTTCGATGCTCCTATGTCACATTGTCACTAAGAGGCAGGGCTTGGTGTGTCAAGGGGAAAGAATGCCCCATACATGCAGGGAAAAAGAGCAGGCGGCAGCCTCAGGGGAAGGTGGGGTGGCACTGCAAAGGAGATACCAGACAGGAATCGGGAGCTCTGGTCCTCCAATCTGGTTCTGCCCCTGGGTCCGTGGAAGCCAAGACCAAACACTTCCTGCCTAGGGAGCCCAGGTGCTCCCAGGTGAACGAGGGTCTGGCTTGGGCCGCCTCTGAGGCTCTGCTGGCTAGCACCAGCTCCTGAAAGCACCCTCCCTACCACGTGGCTGCTTGCTATGGGATTTCTGGATCTGAGTCAAATACCATTTAATTACCCCAAGCAGATGGCAATACTGGTGATTGGAGGAAATCGAATAAGGATCCCTGGAGACAGAGGGGAGCAGGGGAGGGGGAGCAGCATCCTTCCCCATCAGAGCCCTTCAATGAGAAGGGAGGCTTCTCCTTCGGCCACCAGTCCCCAGACCACCCAGGGAACCCACCTGCCAGGACCAAGAGAGCAGTCCTGGAAAGAGGATGTAAGGGAAGGGGCCCCAGGGTTTTAGGATCCAGAAATTCTGGGGTCAGCTGGCCCAGCACATCTTGAGATAGGGTCTTCCGTGGCCTGAGAAAGCCAGGCAACCCCGCCCTGGCCCCTCCTCAACAGGGTGATTTGCCACAGGCAGTGTCACCTAGAGAATAGGGTACCAGCGGGGAGACAGGACATGGACCTTGGATGAATCACAACTTCCCAAAGCAACTGACCTGGAAGAGGGTGAGGGTTAGTCCCAGGAACCGGACTGAATGAAGAACTGGAGATGATATCAGAAGATTTCATGGAGGGAAGCGGATGTGGCTCAATCGATAGGGCTCCCGTTTACCATATGGGAGGCCCCGGGTTTGATTCCCGGGGCCTCCTGGTGAAGGCAAGCCAGCCCACACGGCGCAGTGAGCTGACACAGCAGGACGACCCAATAAAGGGAGACAAGCAGACACAGAAAAACCCACAGCAAATGGATACAGCGAGCACAAGCAGCAAGGGGGGGATAAATAAACAAATAAATAAAATCTTAAAAAAAAAAAAAAAAGATTTCATGGATGCTTTCCTTGTGCTAGTGCTGGGCCAGGCACTGCCGCAGATTACTTTATTTAAAGTAATCTGCTATGAGCAAGGGATTTCAATCCCCTTCTTAGAGAGAGGAATGTTGAAGCTTGAATGGGTTAATTCACATGCATAAAAATTCCAGAGAAACTGGGCATCAATTCCTGCTCTGGAATTGATTCCGAAGCCTGCACTGTCTCCCACTTCTCCTGCTGCCTCCTGCTGGGGAAACTCTCAATCTCCGAATCACTAAACTTCCTCCCACAGCTCCTCCATCAGAGCCAGGGAAGCCCTGCGCAAAGAGGGCCACACAGGGGTCTGAGGACCGCGCTATGCCACGCCAGGCTCAGCGCTGGGGCTGAAGAGTCCAATGAGGTGTGTCCCCTGCCTTCAAAGACTCACAGTCCAGAGCGGGGAGACACTGTCTCAGTCGTTCTGGGGCTCATGCCTCACCATACCCTGTCCAGTGGAGAATTCAAACCTAGGTCCAGTGGCTGGGGAGTAGGTCTAAGCTAGGAGACCAGAAACAGGGTCATTGCCAAGCCTCTGGCTCAGCCTTCTTTGGCTGATGAGCCTTGGTTCCCTCCTGTGTTATTTATTTATTTATTTATTTTTACCGGGCGGTCCTGGGGATCGAACCCGGGTCCCTCCATATGGGAGACGGACGCCCAACCATTTGAGCCACATCTGTCCCCCCTCCTGTGTTATTTAGATGATCTCTAAGGCTCTAACTTTCTAAGAACTCTATCACCCTCCCCTCCAGCAGCTTCCTCTCCTCGTCCCACCCCGGGTGAAGTCACTTCTGTGGGCTGCCCTCAAAGTGGAGCTCAGCCAGCCCTGTGCACCCCCAATGAGGGGAAGGAGAAGCTTCCCTTGGCAGGAATAGGCAGGGCAGCAAAGATGAGAACCACTCCTGGGAGGGGGATGGGAATGGGGAGGGGGTCAGGAATGGAAAAGCAGTGTCGTCACAGTCTCTAGAGTCTTCCAACTAAACCACAGCTCCTAGGGGCTCTGCACCAGGCCCAGGGCTAGGGTGAGGCGAGTGAGGAGCTCCCTTCAGTCACAAAATGTAATGGCACACCAAAAAACTCAGCAATCAAGATAGACTATGATTTAATGCTATATATACGTATCTCCAGTCCGCTAACTACGCCCACAGGATGGCCGCGTTTTTGTAATTAAGTTTTGGGGAACTATACCTCCAGTGTCATTTCTGCCCAGGGACTTCCTGCATATTAGCCATCTCACCCCAAGCTTCACCCCTTCCACAGCCTCCGTCCATCCCTTCTCGAGATTCTGCAGGGAGCGAGGGACGGCCGGGCAGCCCCATTCAGAAAGGCCCCTGGGATCTCCCTGAACACAGCCTGGTTTATTTGCCACTTGGCAACCCGCAGGCCGGGCAGTGGGTGAGAGCGGACGCAAGAGCGAAGAGAAAGGGGCCGAAAGCTTTTCAGAGGCAGGATCTGGCACAGGCAGCGAGGCCGCTGAGCTTCCTGTGTTCACAATTGAGCAGGAGCGGGTCTGATGTGGGAATCCGTCCCCCGCCCCCGGAGAAACGCGCAGCCCGGGCTGGGGGACGCGCAGGGCTGAGCGCCGCGGCGGCGGCGGGACAAAGGCCGCGACCGCGGGCAGGGGGCTGCGCGGACTGCTGAGCTCAGCGGTTCCTCGGCTCTTTGGGGAGCCGGAGAGTAGCGGGCGGAAGGGGAGGACGGATGAGACAGAGAGGACGCAGGCTCGGGGGGATGCGCACAGACTGCCAAGGAGAGAAAACTCCCTCTGCAAAGGCTGGGTAACGTCTGGGCACATCCGGGCACGTGCTCGGGGCTCCGCACTCGACCCAGGATTTAGGATGGGAAGGACCGGGCTGGCTCGGCCTCACCCCAACCCTCGTCCTTAGTGACATCACACAAAGCCGGCCAATCACCCCTTCCAGGAGCTCCGCCCAGTGACCTTGGGCTCCTGGGGGTTGGTCCAGCTTCTTAGGTGAAATTAGTCCCACCCGATCACCTGGCTAGGCGCCCTCCCCTGTTTCCTAATTGACCTGCCCCTCAAATCCCCGGCCTGACCTCCTAGGGGTGCAGCCCGAGGCGGCTCTTTCCGCTCAAGGGTCTTACTGCTTACTCATCAAAGGTAAGAGCTGTGACTAAAATAACCGACCAAGAACGGTTCCAGAATCCTTGAAAATTATTACAACTATGGTGCATTTCTATGATTCCTGATGCCCTTTCTTTGCCGGGACCCCTGGAACCCCACTACACCTGTGCTTACTAAACTTCCCCCACTTAATAACCACAACATTAATGGAGCCAGACTCTGCTAGGCACTGTACCTAGATGCTTTGCACATGTTAGCTCATTATATCATTTCATTCTGTGGTGGGTATTTTTTCTTTCAAAGAGAAATTAAATAACATGGATCAAGGTCACATAGCTAATAAGTAAGGGCCCCTTTTTCTAGAAAGATCACCTTTACTAGCCATTGGGCTTGAAGATTCAAACGGGAAGGAAAGTCCAGGGAGCTAGCACGCATTCAGCCCACTTGTGAATAATTTGCATTTTGGGGACTTTCAGGTTGGGAGACACCCTCTCTCTAGGCTTTCCCTCAAAGGAAGAACCGGATACTTGGCCTAGAATCACCTCTCAGATGACCAAAGTAACCAACATAACTAGTCCTTTCCCCAAAAAAGCCCCAGTGAGGCCGAAAACCTATCTGCTCCTCTCTCCCACAGCCCAGGGAGGGACCACAAAGTCAGGAAGCTGGTCGCCCCGCCTCTCGATGTGCTGCAGCCAAGCCTGTGGGGAAAAGCAAAGGTCTGCCCAGATCCCACGACCTCCCCTCCTGTGCCCAGTCTGCAGCGGCATGCCTGCTCCAACCATGGTGCAGCAGAGGCAGTTGCTGTATCCTCCATCTCCACTGTGGAAGTATGGGGGAAAGGGGACAGGCGAGCACAGAAAGGAACTCCAGGACCTCTAGTCTGCCTGGCACACCAGGGCCACTTAGCCAGGCTGTGACCAGCCAGGGACCAGCTCTTCCTAAGAGACAGAACCAGACCAAAGGCGAACTCAGCTACAGCCAGAGGGATTTAGATAAGCTGGCAAAAAGAACTTCCTTCCTACAAAGGGAGCCTTTCTGGAGGAGACTGTAGAATCTTCTCCTACCCAAGTCATTGGTCATTATTATGGCTCTTGCCTCTTTCTCTAACCCCCTCTTCTGTGACTCGTCCACCATCCACTCCTTCTCTGACAAGGACAATATCTAATATTTTTTGAGAACTTACTAGCTGCCAAGTTCATTTATAAAAATTAACACATTTAATATGTTGCAATCCTGTGAAGTAGGGGATATTTCCTCCCATTTTACTGAGGCTCAGAAAGGTTAAATTTAACAAGCCAAAGTCACACAATTCATAAATGGTGGAGATGAAATTCAAACCAAACCTGTCTGTGCCCAGTTCCTGCTAAGCAACTCTGCACCAGGACCGGAGAGAGTACAGAGTGGAGAAAAATGATCCCCTCAGAGAATCTCCCAGACTGACCTACCAACAGCTGCCAGCAGCACGGTGAGGTGTCTGTTGGGAAAGCATTTTTCCCATTTTGCAGTTAAAAAGCTGAGGCCTGGGGCATGGAAAAGCATGGCACCGAGAACCTAGGAGGCCGTTTCCCTGCTGCAAAAAGACTTCTACACCCCCGCTTTAATGAGCATCCTCTCCGCCTTCTCCCCATGGCAGCTTGCCAGCTCTCGGGAAGGCAGCTGGAAGCAAAATCCCTGCTCTCTCTGGGGAGTCTGGCTCCCAGACACCCGGGCGCTTTTTGCTGACTTAGCCCAGAGAAGGCATCTTCCCAAAGAGTCCAGTCTTCTCTAAAACAGGGTGCCAAGATTCAATTTAGGATGCAGGCCGTTTAGGCGGCAGGGGTAGGGCAGGGGGAGAGCCCAGCACTCCCGAGGACAAAGCCACCAGAGCCTTGAGGGGGCCAGAGGGTCTCTGCTGCCCTCCCACTGGACCTTCTCCTGGCTTCTCAGACCATCCCCCAGCCACAGCCCTCTAAGGCTATACTCTGGGAAAAGGCTGGGGCTGGCTCTGAACCCCCAAACAAGAAGGCTTTGTACTGTCAGGTCAAAGAGCATGAGTTTATGAGGCCCTGGCAGGCCTGGTGAAGGAGGTCTCTCAACCCTCTCTGCCTGCCTTCTGCCCCCTAATATGTTCCTCAGAGTGCAGGGAGGGGTGTGACACAATTCCAGGAAGCTTTGTAGCAACTCAAGGGACCACCAGGACACCTGGGGTTCAGAACTCTGACTACACCCCCTCCTCAGGGAATGCCCTTGACCTTTCTCTTTCAGTTCATCCAGGAGTCCAGACCAATGACTATGGAGTAAAGCCCAAGGTCAGGCAGTCAAATGGGAGAGGGGTGCCTGGCAGAGGCTGCCAGAGGAGAGTCTTCTTGTCCCCAGATCTCAGAGCCAGGGCATCAGGGTTTCCGCTGTCCTGAAAGGCATCCTCCAGAAAGGCTAAAAACCAGACATGGGGCAAGAAGCGGGCAAACAGGGTGCAATGAGATGCTGGAGTGGGGATGCAGATGAGGAGCTGAGAGAAGAGGCCAGTCCCGGTTCTGAGCTGGACATACCCCTTGCCTACCATCAGTGCAGCCCAGAGCTTCCTGAGCCACCCGTCTGACTCCTCCATCCCCAGGACGTGGGAGGAGGGGCAAGCCCAGCTCAAGGAAGTGCAGCTCAGCTGTGCTCCAGCATCAATCTCGCCCGTCCCACCCCCATCTCGGGGCATCTGTCAGGGGTTTCCCATGACCTCCCGGGAGACAGGAGACACTGCAGAGCCAGGCTTAGCCAGGAGCTCCCGGAGCCCAGAGCTGTGCCGGCATCTGCATCTGGTGGGGCCCCCGGGACGTTCCCCTGCTGAGGAATGCAAAGCAAACCAGCGGCTGGCCTGTGAACGGCTGCAGGGGCAGCGAGCCTCTCCTTACCACAATGGCCCTGATCCCCAGCACCCGCTGCCAGGCCAGCATGGCCCCAGCTCGCAGGCCATCTCTTCTCAGTGCGCCTTAACCCCTGCCCCAGGTAGCACCAGCCCAGCCTGGAAAAAGGGCAGGTGGCCTCTGCAAGCTCTAATGGCTGACTTCCACGGAGGAAGGCAGAGGGAGAGGGACTCAGGCATCTGTGGACGGGGGCACACACTCCTCCCTTCCAAACTCCAGAGCAGCCTGAGGTGAGGGAGGGAGGGCTCCAGAGAACTGGGCACTGCAGCCAACACTGCTACCACCTGTTGAATCCCAACAGTCCTGCCTGAGAGCTTCATAGCCCCTCCCACCAGCAAATGAACCCAGGGGAGGTGGGGGAGGCGGGCAAAGCAGGACTAGTGATAGAGGGGCAGCTCTCTGGGACCAGCGCAGACCAGTCCCAGCCTAGCTCTCCTCCTTCTCCAACCCAGCAGCCTCCCAGCACCAAGCCTCCAGCTGCTCTAAGGGGGGGTGGGGGGAGGAGTGGATAGGAGATACTATCCCATGTTAGTATCTATGTTGCTCCCCAACATCCTCAACAGCGTGCTAAGTCTAGAGGGCAAATGGGAGGCCAGGAGACCAAGACACCTAGGTTCTCTGCCTTTTGACTGGCCAGGTGGAGGGGAGAGGGGAAGGATAGCAAGAGAAGGCCTGGCTGCTCCCAAAACTTCCTTCCCTGGAGCGTGGCAAGGTGGAGCTCGGGCAGAAAAACAAATCCTAGGGACAGCTGCAGGGATCTAAGGACAGGGAGAATAGAGACTTACACCTAGTGGGGAGGGAGAAGTTCTCAAACACCAGAGGGAACAGCACAGATTTAGAAGCTAGGGCCATGGTGGTAACAGGCAGCCTGTGCCAGGCAACCCCATAAAGGAAAATAAGGACCAGCTGACCCTTGCCACACATCTGCACAGCACTCCATGCTTTCCTAAGTACTGTCTCACATTCATGCTCGTGACAAACGTGGATGGTAAATCATTTGAAGAGACTGAGGCACAGACACTCAGAGCACAGAGCTAGGAGGCATCTTAGAGCAAGCAGGGTGAGAAACATGGGCTCGGAAGTGAGTGTCCTGTGTTCGAATCCAGGCTTTTCCATTTACTGGCTAGGGGCTTGGAATAACTCACATAATCTCTCTGTTTGCTCATCTACACAGGAGGAAGAACGTTATTTAACTTACAGGCTTACACTGAAGTTAATAAGATATATAGGCACGATGCCCGGCACAAAGTAAATGTTCAATAAATAATGGTGCTTAGCTAACGCCTAGTTGAATCTTCCTTCCATCACAATGGGCTTTCTGTTCTTAAAGCAAAGAAAAACAAAACAAAATTAAACAAGCAAAAAAAGGGCTGGAGGTGAATTCTTCATTTTACTAAATAGTTCACCATAACTTAAACCAGAGAGAGACGTTTTAGGTACACTTAAGTTAGGGCATATCCTTAAAATATTTTATTCATACTCAACTCCTACATTTTGTTCCCTCCAAGGATTGTATGCCCTTCTACTTCATCCAAACCACTGCTCTTCATAAATGAAGCTCAATTCCCATCTGCAACCTTGAACTTTAGAACAAACCAGCAGTTCCCATTCTACAGTGAACTGAGGCCCAGAAGGTCAACCGGAGAAGGAGCCCTGTGACCCAGCAAGTGGGTGAACTGCACTGGCCCTGGCCCTGCTCTCTGCCCCCAGAGCTGTAAAAGTAAAGGTGCCAGGCATGCCTCACCTCTGCCACTTCCCCAGCCCAGGCCCACCCTATTTCCAAGCCAAGGTTTTCAAAAGCTAAGATCCAATCAGGCAGGCTGGCTGGGTGGGGGAAGGGGGATGGCTTCCGGGGCCTGTGGTTACTACACGCCACTTCCTTGTGATGACATAAGGCCTATTTCTGCAGCAGAAGGCCACCACATAGATTTTCAGGTCTCCGTCTGAAGTCCTATCTGGGCCTGAGTTTCCAGATCTGCAAACTGGACAGGCATGGATTGGCCCTGACCTTGCCTTGGGCAGTGTCAGAGTAGAGGGTGAGACTCTGAAGGCATCATCCCATTCCCATCCCACACAGTTTCTTCTGACTTCTTCAGTCTCTCTGTTCCAACCCACTAATTCTCTTGATTCACAATTCAGTCATTGACCAAGATTTCAGAGTAGCCTGCAACAAGGGAAATAAGTGCAGCAAGGAACCCACATGGGAAAGGGCAGGGGGAAGGTGTGCAATCTAACACTGTCCCTAGCTGGTGCTCCCCCCAGTCCCTTGCCACCCCTGCTCAACCCTGGAGTGTCAAGGGATAGATATGAGACTGGCTGGGTAAAAGAAGGAAGCTTAAGGAAGCCAGGCAGAGATGGTGGGGAGAGGGATGGCTGTTAGGTGACACTGAGGGCTCCCCTCACGGTGAGGGCTCGGAGCTGGGGGCCTGGAAGGGTCTTAAACTCATCATGTGACTTGGCTTCCTTCCTCAATTTTGACTTAGTCAACCTGCATTTCTTAACAGCCATCCCTTTCCTCTTGTCCCCTCATTTGTCAGGTCTATATTTCTGCAGCCTGGGGCAGGTCACTGCTGAGCCTCACCATATCTCCAAGATGTGCCCCTCACCCTAAGGTAAAGGCCAATTCTAGGTCAATCTCTGGCCCAGGATGCTGAGAGTCCTTATCATCGTACAAAGGGATTAGTGGATAAAGGGCTCACAGGGCAGGAGGGGCTGGCCTTCGAATCTCTTGGTACAAAGGCAACTATCCTGGGTTCAGGGACAGGTGGTCAGGCTCTACCTAATTAAGGAGGCTTCGGGGTGGGGCTTTTAGGATCTGCTTACAACCCAGACTTTCTATCCTTATCCCACAGCCCCAGGTCTTGCCCAGCCCCAGCCTTCCCTGTAGCCTCTGCAGACAGTCTCCTTTGATCCTCATCCCAAAGAGATTACAAGGCCAGGAGCCCTGGGCCTGACACTTCTCACCTAGTCTCCACAGCCCCCAGGACTCCCTACTCCTCCCCCCCACTGGCACACTCACATACACACATGCATGTGCCATTCAGATGAAATTTGTCTCTGTTCTGTCCTCCCTGTCTGAAAAGCTGGACTCCAGGGCTCTTTCCCATTCTCATGGGAACTCAGAAAGCACTTGAGTTAGATACAAGAAAGGACTTCCCAGGAAGCCAGCTGAAGGCAGAAGGTAGTGAGTCCTAGGGCTGAGCCCGCAGCAATCCTAATTTCTGGGGTTCTCTGGGGAGGGGATGAGAGGGAGCACGGTAGGAAGGGATCTAGAAGCATGGAGAACTCTCCCCCTAAAGCCCCTTGCTGGCACCATCTGCTCCCCCTCCCAGCCCCAGCCCTCGCCCAGTCCTATCTTCAGCTCTCTGATTAGAAACTGGGTTCTGTCCAGGCATTGTCTGCCTTCCACGGCCGGCTGCCCATTGAGGTCTGGCGTGTGCCGGGGCTGGGCACTCATGCAGGGGTGGGGAGTGGGCAGGGCCCTCACCTTCCCGGGTCCCCAGAAAGCCTGGCTCTTATGCTCAAGTTCCCTATGCCTCCGTCCAGCTCAGCAATTCAAGGCAAGGAGCAGGGGCACCCAGACTCCACTAGGACAGTCTGAGTGGAGAGCAGAGATGACACTCATCACCCCATAGAACTGGGTGCAGAGGACAGACAATCCCGTTTCTGTGGAAGGGGTCCCAGGCACCTTCTGGTGGAAGGGGTAGTGGAAGAAGGGCACCAGCTTTTCCTCACCCGTTTACACAAGGTGCCCGTTCCCTGGGGCTCAGAGCCCCATATCTTGCAGTCTAGCCCAGGGACTCTGACAGAGGTGTGTGTGTGGGGTCTTTGTTTGGCTCTCTACTGCAAGATGGAGTCTACAGGAAAGCCCCTGGGGGAGGGGCACCCCAAGCCCCTTCCTCCCCTTCCCACCCCAGGTTCACACTGAGAGGGGCCCAGGGTTTCACTTCCCTTTTATGGTGCTCTCAGACTCTCCCAGTCTACTGCAGATGCCATATTTACACTTCTCATTCCCACCTCCCCATCCAAGAACATCCCTCCCTCGACCTCCACAAGATCCTGCAGCAATGTCGGCTCTGGCAGCAGCCCCGCCCCAGCCAGCCCACCAGGCACCTGCAGGGCTCCTCTTTGTCTCTCCAGCTGTTGGGCCAGGAAGGGCTGTGCTCCAGGGATGCTGTGAGGGCAGCCTGGGGTGTATGGGGGGAGGGATAGGAGCAATCCATCAGCCCTCAGCCCCAAAACCAGGCAGCAGAGGACTGTTCAGTTGGCTGAGGCATCTGCCTGGGGGTTGGGGCAGAAGGGGGGAGGCTTTTCCATAGTCAGCTCTGACCCTGTCTGTAAGTGACTTCCCAGGACTCTGGAATCTGGGTCACCAGGGATCTAGAGACTCAGAGACCCACCCTATTCATGGGTCCCTCCCACTTCCATCACACAGGGCTGGAGCAAAGATGGATGTTTCTCTCCACCATCCCTGTGTTGGAGACCAGTCCCAGATTGGCACTCCCCCACCCAGAGACCCCTCTCAAAGAGCAAACCCGAAACAAAAACAGGGAGAGGTGGTGTGGTGTAAACGGTCTCCGCCCAGCACAAAGGACAGATGGTTCAACTTTGCAGCACTTCCTGCCCCTGCACCTCTGCATACCCCTCCCAATAGAGTCCCCCCAGCCATATCCTCTCCCCACCTCAATTCTGTCAGGATATCGCCTCAAGTCCCAGAACTGTTGGGAACAGAACCCCAGATAAGTCTATATAGCCCTCCCCCACTCAGTTTTATCAGAGTGCCTAAGGATGGGGGCATCTGCCTCATTGCCTCTTCCCCTCTCAGAGGTGGAACCTCAGATAGCCTCCTCTTCCCTCCCCTGGTCTGCCTCCACTCGGGACAGGACAAGCAGGATTCTCTCCAAAAGCCGCTGACCTCACCGAGGGCCAAGGCACCACCCCAGCCCTCCCATTCATCCCCGCACCCGATCTTTGTCTGCAGTACCGGCTCCCGGGGAGCGGGTGTGCTGCCTTCTCTGGCTGGACCAAGAACACAGAACTGGCTGACAGGGGTAGGTAAGGGGATTTTTTTTTTTTTTTCCTCCTCCAATATCTGTGAATGAGACAGCAGCCCCGTGGGGGAGCCTAAGAGGAAACACACAGAAGCTCCGGCCTGGGCCAGGGCTGGGTGTGAAATACCGGATTTCCTTGTTTATTCGATTTTCTGATCATTAAGGGCTCCCAAGAGGGGGCCAAAATTATCACCCAAACAAAGCCACCTTCCAGCCGCCCGCGGGACCGCCGTTCCCCAGCGGCAGCACGGGCGCGGCGCCCTGTAGCCCGGCCCACGCCGGCCCCTCCTCCGGGAGCGCAGACACCCGTTCGAACGGCGCCCGCTCCCCCGGCCCCGCGCCCACGCGAGACAAAGCCCGAGCCCCCTCCGCGCGCATCCCGCCGCCGCGGGTGCCTACCTGACGGCCACCTTGACGCAGCAGTCCCCCTGGCCCGCCATGGTCCTCTGGCGCGAGGGTCTGGGCGTGAATCAGGGGCGGGGGTCCAGGGGCCAATGCCCGAGGCAGCGGCTGCGGCTGCGGGAGGCGGGGGCGCGGGCACTGCTGGCGGAGGCTGCCGCGGCGGCTGGAGGTGACATGCTCGCGGGCGGCTGGCAGAGGGGCTCACTCGCGGCCGCCCCCCCGCGGCTGGGCCCGTGCGCCTCCTCGCGACATCGGGCGGCAGCGGCTCAGCTAGCTGACAGCCGGCGGCGCGACCCGCAGCTCCCCACGGCGCGGCACACGCGCGCGCTCGCTTCGCACCCTCCCCGCCACCTCCCGCCGACGCGCGAACAAAGGGGGCGGGGGCCGGCCCGACCCAGGCCCCGCCCCGAGCCCCTCAGGGCCCGAGCGGTCCCCGCCCCTTCCCGAAACCACCAATCGAAAGCTAGAACTAGCAGCTGGGGCGGGACCTGAGCCTTTAAAGAGACCTCTTGGCTCGCGTCCACCCGGTTGCTGGGGGGGGGGGGGGGGG
>JAQZBX010001155.1:0-39826 GCA_029593785.1 Cabassous unicinctus | reverse complement strand
TCAGGAGTCACCCTAAGAAGTAGGTAGAAAAATTCCAAGGACCTACCTCTGCCACTGCCCAATACTTGCCTCAAGAACAGTCCCCAAGTTGGGTATCAAGACTGAGCTGTGTTTACCCCCAACTGAAGATTGACCTTCTGGAAAACAGAGCTACTACAAAGGTCCCGGGTAACTGCTCAGAGATCCTAGAGCAAGCCCATTCTGGATGGTACAGATCTCCTCTGAGGCACATACAAAATAACACTGCCATTTCTGAAAATCGTGCTGGGCATTGGGCTAAATGCTTGTTACCCACTGTTATGTAACCCTCCCAACAAGGCCAAGTGGCAGGAATGATATCTCCACTAAACAAAAAAGAACACCAAGAGGTGCTCAAGGTCACTCTGCAAGAGGTGGAGCAGGGTTCGAACCCCAGCCGTCTGATTTTCTTCTCATCTTGTGTTGATGACAGTGAAAGAAAAAGATGGATCTGTGCTCTGGGACTGCTGAGCCCGAGGAAGTCACCTGTTGCCTGTGTCCATCCAAAGGCTTGTCCGTGAATGTTCCTAGCAGCTTTATTTGCCATGGCCCAAAGCTGGAGACAACCCAAATGGCCACCAACAGGTGAACAGATCAAGAAAGTGTTCCATCATAAAATGGAATACCATTCAGCAAAAAAAAGGAATGAACTGTCCATATATGATCCAACATGTATGAATCTCAAAATAACGAAACTGAGTGAAAGAAGCCAGACCGAAAAAAGAAAAGGGCACATACTCTGTAATTCCACTGATACCAGTTTTAAAAGATGCAAACTAATAGTGTCAGAAAGCAGATGGATGGTTGCTTGGGGGTGGGGGTGGGGTGTTGCAGAGTGGGGACAATGGATAGGTCTGTTGTCCTGATGTGGTGGTGGTTCTGCGGTGTATACATCTGTCAAAACTTATCAAATTGTACCCTTTATATACATGCACTTATATGTTAATGATACCTCACTAAAGCTGTCTTTGAGAGTCACTTCCTCTTCGCCTAACCAGAGGCGCAGTTAGGTGGCGTCCTGGCCACCTGAAAGCAGGCTGTGTGCTCTCCCCTGCACCATGTGTCTGGGGACTAATTGAGGGTCCCCAGTCCCCATCCCAGGTATTAGACAGCGGGAGGGAAGTAGAGAATCACAGGACAGGAAAGGTAGGCATAAGAAAGGAGAGGGAGAGCACGGAGGAGAGAGCTGGGGATGAGGCTGGGAAAGCGAGAGAAGAGAGGAAACCAAGAGATGGAGCGCCAGGGCTGGGGACAAGGAGAGAGGAGGCAGGAGGCGTGGGAAGCCCTCCCCAGGCCTGGCAGTGAGAAGGCGGCCCCCTGCACAGTCCTGGCCGGGGTCCCAGAGGACCCATCTCCCTCCTGTGCCAGATGCCATCCTTGCACACCCCTTCCCTTTGATTAAGTTAACAAATAGCCAGCCCCCTTCCCCGTCCTGCCTGGAAGCTATTGATTTTCAGTCCCCAGGGATGCATCATTTCCTTGGATTTTAATAGATATTTGCCTCAGCCAGACCCTGCAGAGCAAACTGCCAGCAAATGAGCATTTAACAGTAAAAAACGGAGAGAAGAAGGGAGTTGGATGGGTGTGTGTGTGTGGGGGGGTATTGATCCCACAAGATTAACCTCTGAAGTGCCACTATCCAGAAATGCAAGCAGATGAAGGATTTTACGGGACAGCAATGCATGGCAGCCCTCCAGGCAGTGTGTGTGCCGAATGAATGAATCTGTGAGACAGTTTTAGGAGAATTTCAAAGGCCCTTTTGACAACAGCAGCCCACATTGGGTGGGGTGAAATTATCTCTCGCAAAGTTTAATGTGTCTCCCCTCTGCCCCCACCCCCCTTGCACTTTCTGACATTTAACACTTGCACTAGTAGATGGAGGCATCCACTTGCCTGGAGGAGAATTAGGCTAGTTCTAGTGAGGATGCAAAGAGAAGTATGAAAAGACCTTTTTTTTCCTTCTCTTTTTAACTTCCAAACTACATTGGAGGAGCCAAAGGGAAGGCCAGGACTTGGTGGAGCAAAGCGTTTAAGTCATAACTGAAATTAGAAAGAACCCAGAAGGAAAGGCCCATAATCTGTTTCCTGTCTCCCTTCCTCGACTCTGAAAGACTTGATGAGGGCCCCTTGGGCTGGCAGAGGAGAGAGAGAAGGTGGTGGGCCCAGGTGTTGAAGGAAGACAGACCCCAAGACTAAAGGACCAGACTTGGGTGTCCTGGAGCGGGGGTCCTCCTGGGGAAACATTCAGCCTTTGACAGTGGCTGGCACTGGACGGCTGGGCCCCCATCTGCAGGCCACTCCTTGTCCCCGTGAGTGAGCCTCCACCTGGCCCCAGAGGAGGCTGAGAGCAGGCCTCATTGGTGACGGGTTCCCAAAGCCTCCACCCGCAGCCCACCTGCTGCACCCGCACAAGGAGATTGCAATCCCCCATCCAAACTGTTCTGTGCTTGTAGGACATGTGTAAACCATCCCAAAACAAAAGGTGGGATCCCTGCTCCCCAGAGGGGCAGTGGTGGTACTTGGGTGGCCCTGGACAGTGGGGAAACCTACCCTCATTATATCAGGTTAAATTATATAAAATTGTAGTTTTGTAGATAAAAAACAATAGAATACTGGCAATTTCAAAAGGTTCAACCTATACGTATTATTTAGCAATTTACTTGGTTATTCTCTTGCGTTCAACTTCCTTCCTTCCTTCCTTTCCCTTCCTTCCCTTTCCCTTCCTTCCCTTTCCCTCCCTCCCTTCCTTCCTTCCTTCCTCCCTCCCTCCCTCCCTCCCTCCCTCCCTCCCTCTTTCCCTTTCTCCCTTCCTTCCTTCAGATACAAAACTGATACTCAGTCCCTCCCCTTGAGAAACTCACAGTATACTTGGGAGAATCAAATTGTAAACCCATAATGATATTGTGTAATAAATGCCATAGCTAAAGTCATCAAGTACTATATATGAGCATAAAGAAAGAAGCAACAAAGTTTACTTGGGCCACCAGGGAAGGCTTGCCAGAGAAGGTGACACCAGGCCAAGACAGAAGAGGAGTTAGCTGGGTGCAGAAAGGCACATAGTGGGAGAGAAGGGCCCGGGCAGACCCAGACATGAAAGAGCTGGGCCTGTAAGGGGGAGGTGTGAAGTGCGGTGGGCCTGGGGTGTGGCTGGGTGTGGAAAGGGCCTTGGGCCAGATTAGCAGAGGATGCAATGGGGATTGGCAGAGGAGATCATCATGTGATCCTCCCAATAAGGAAGGAAGCAGATTAGAATAGTGCACTGTGGTTAAGCAGCCAGGTAGCTTGGCCGAGTGACTTAGGGTAATTCACTTAGCCTCTCTGAACCTGTTTTCTCCTCATAAAATGGGATTGACAATAATGCCTATTGTTGCAAAGATTAAATGAGATATCGAAGGCAAGGCACTGAATGACTCAGGCTAGATGAATGTTAGTTGTTGTGCTACAGATGCGGAATCCAAGGGGCAGAGGCATTTTTGAAACAACACTCCACTAGAAACGGCAATAGGTTTTCTCCGAGTGCAGGGCTCTACCTTGCTGTCTGCTACACACACCACTGCCGCCTTTCTGAAGCTCGGATGGAGGAGGCTGGGCTCTCCTAGCCCTGCTCTCTGACGGTGATGCTGGGTGTTTTGCCCTGTCCTTCTTTGGGTCCCGGTTTCTTTTCTCGCCACCTTGGTATCTCCACTTCTCTTCATTTTATTTTAAACAATCACCAGTCAGTTCTCCCTCCTCTGGACTCTCCAAACCCCAGCGTCTTAGCCACCAAAGTTCTTGTATTCGTCAGACTGAGCGTCACTGCTTTCTGGCTTCCCTAAAAGGCCCAGGACACTCCCTGGGTCACCTCCCCCTGGCTTAATGGTCTGGGTCTCCCCCCAGCCAGCATCTGACAGAATCAAAACAAGTGCTTACCAAGTGCAGGGGCCTCACCCTGATTGGCTAGGACTCACATTTATACCTTACAATAACCAGAAGTAGAAATTATTCCCCCATTTTACAGACGGAGGAGCAGAAGCTTAGAGGGCTGTGTAAACTGTACAACATCACACTACATGGAGGTAGGGGAATAGGGTTCAGATCCAAAACGGCCTGGCTCCCAAGGCTGTGCTCTTAAACACTTGCAGACGGCAGCCACGTCCCTCTTTAAGAATCCCAAGAGTCGTAACTCTGCAGGAGTCATCCAGCCCCATCCTGAGTGGGGTCTGGAAATACACCAGGACAGGACCTGCTGAGGGTGGTCTGCAACTGGCGCCCCTCCCTCCTCAGCCTTTCTAGGGATCCCCCATCTGAGCTCTGCACCTTCCAGAAGGGGGTCCCCACGTCTCCACAGCTCTGGTAGGCTACCTTGTACCCACCCCCTCCTGCCAGCCACACCCCATCCCTCCTTGCAGATTTCCCCAAATCTGCAGGGAGTTGGCAGCAAGAGGCAGTCCAGCAGACACTGCCCCTGGCAGTGCCCTGGATGACAGACAGTGGCCCTACCCTATCCCCCTCATTCTTCCCAATTATTATTTTTTTTTTAACTTTTTAGGCTTTATTTGAGAAGCGTAGCACCCCTTTACTGGAAACTCACCCATTACTAAGGTGAAGTAGGGACAGGAGTTTGCACATTCTGATGACTCAGAATAGCTTATAAGTTGCAAAGAAAACTGCCCAAACTTTTCAAAAGGGTGAAGAGTAGGAAAGATCTCAGAGCCTGAGTGTAAACACCTGTCAGTCAGGCTGGGAGGAGCAGCAGAGATTTGACAAAGAGAGAATAATGGTTCAGGACATAGAATTCCATTCTTATCTAGGTTCGAATCCCACATTGGTCCTCCTACTAGCTGTGTGGCCTTAAGGAAGTTACTTATCTTCTCTGTGCCATGTTTGCAAAACAAGAATGATACCTCCTTCTTAATTGTAAAGAGGATTCAATAAGTTAATATATGCAAAACACTTAGAACAGGACCTGCCACACAACTAGTGTTCTATATGTGTTGGGTATAAATAGAAAATGCTCAGGCCCTTTTTTTTTTTTTTTTTACAGTACAAGGGGCCAGGGATTGAACCCAGGACCTTGTATGTGGTCAGCACGCAACCATTGAGCCACATTGGCTCCCCTGAGTTGGTTTTCCCATCTGTTTTGTTTGTTTCCTTTTTTTGGTTATTCAGGAGGCATCAGGAACCCAACCCGGGACCCCCTGTGTGGGAGGCAGGCACTTAACTGCTTGAGGCACATCCGCTCCCCTCAGGTCCTTTTGATAAATAAAAATATCTTTTTAATAGTTTTACAGTTTATGGAGCACTTTCACATATATACCATGTTCTTTAATCTTCTCAACCACCCTGAGGTAGATTATCTTATTTCCCCTTAGCCATGAGTCAGTGGAGCTGGAGATAGTGTCAGTCAGTGGCTGCCTCTGGGCCGAGGGCCTCCCTCCTTCCTGTGGGAGCTGTGCTGTGAATTCAGCCCCCAGAGCCAGAGCTCCACCCCTGGCCTCCCCCAGGGCCTAGACCACCGCAGTCTCGCCTGCATTTATCTAACAAGCAGTTATCAAGCCACTAACTGGTGTTGAAAGCTCTGGGAGGAGTAAATGTGAAAGCTGGCCATGGCTCCTGCTTCCACGTGGCTTAGCCTTTGGCTGGGGTAAACTGATCCCTGCTGTCACGGGGATGGGGAACCATGGGCCCTATTCAGGCCAGACTCCAGAGCGTTGGGGTGGGGGAAGTAATATCAAAGGTTGGAAGGATGACTAGGTGTCGGTTAGGTAGAGGCTTCAGGAAGTTTTCTAGAGAAAACAGCACATTCAAGCTCAGAGGTGAGAGCAGCTCCCTGTGGCTGGGGCGAGTGGGACCGGAGAGCAGGAGATCTGTACCCGGGGTAATCTGGGAGAGGCTTGTAAACTGTGGAAAGGGTTTTGCAGAATATACTGAGGGCAGTGGAGGTATCTTGACAGGGCTTTAGGCAAGGAGATAAATGGCCTGCTGGGAGGGAAGGGAAGGGGCAGCCAGACCAGTTCAGTGGCCATTGCAATAGATGAGGCAGGTGAAAATGAGTGAACAGATCAGGAAAGTGCTGGAGGGATGAAGGGGAGGGAGACAGGTAGAGGGATGCTTAGGAGGGCATGTCTTCGGGACTTCCTGAGGGCAGGGTGGGAGGGAGCGGTGGGGGGTCCAGGAGAACACCCAGACTTCTGGTTTGAGCAGGGAGAGCAGCAATACCAGAGGAGCAGCAGGCTTTGGGGAAGGGATAACAAAGTCCACCTTGGACACGGTGGGCTTCAGGCACAAGTGGGACATAACGTGGAATTGTCTAGGAAGAGTAGGACTGAGAGATCTAGAATTTAGGACTAGTAGTCTGGATTTGTGAATCATCAACACAAAGAGACAAGTAAGACAGGAGAGTGGAGGAGACCGCCAGGGAGAGTTACCGAGTGAGCAGACAGGGTCAGGGGGACAGCACCGTGAGGAACCTCTCACCTGAGAGGCAGGTAGGCCAAGGGGAATCTTGCAAGGAAGCTTCAAGTTGGAGCCCTCAAGGGGTAGCAGGAATTCCAGGAGCTCCTATGGGGCGGGCGTTTCAGGAAGGAAGGAGGGGTGAATAGGATCTGAGGCTGCCTGGAAGTCAAATGAAACAAGGATCCACTGGATTAATATGGGTGAGCTTGGTTTCAGAGAAAGGGTGGGGCAGAAGGAGGCTGCCTGGGGTGAGAAATGGGAAGCAGAAATAGAAATGAAGACAAGGAGACCACCTAGGTAAGAAGTTTGATCCTGAATAAAGGAAAGAGATGTAGGTAGGTAGTAGAGATGGAGAGATGGGATGGCTGCAGTGTCATGTTGCTGTTAGGATGGAAGCACCTTTAATGTGTTTACATGCAGATGGAAGGAGCCCCCTCTGGGGCCCAGTTGAGGCTGGGGTCCCTGCACCGTGGGACTCGCAGCCTGGGGCAGGCCTAGAAGCCCGGCTGGGGTTTGCTAGAAGGTGGCCCGGGGAGGCCAGCATGCTTAACACAGCAATGGCCACAGAGCAGGTGCTTGGCAAACACCTGCTCAATGAAGGGATGGTGAGAAGAGGAAAGAGTATCCAGCAGAGAGCGGCAGGGTGCCAGCGGAGGACATGGAGGGCCCAGGGCCAAGCTCTGCCTTTGCCTCCTGTCCTGGGCCTTCATTTCTTCATCATTAAAGTAGAATAGAGGCCCACCTCACAAGGCTGTGGTGAGAAGTAGGTGGATAGTGTGTGAAAGGGCTTTGTAACCAAAACGTATGAAGACCCCTGGCATAAGACAGTGTGTCTAGCTGGCACACAGGAGGCACCCGAGCCACTGCTACTCATTCTTCCCTGGCACCGATAAGCAGAGCCAGGAGACTACCGACCTTTGACATCCAAGGCCATAAACAGAGCATAGCTGAGGGCTCCAAGGGCCTGCGTCGGCAGTGGACTCTGGCCAGCGAGACATGGTCACAGCTTCAAAGAAGGTCGGCCGTAGTGTTGCCAAGGCAACAAGTCCTTCCAGGGGCTCCTTGGACCTGAGCACTGGGACCAGCCGTGGACTTCCAGGACAGCCGCACTCTCCACAACAGGCCTGTCTCAGCATAGAATAAAAACTCAGATGGCCCCACTGGCCACCTGCTAGGCCCAGGCTCCCAAGCCCATGGGCAGAGCTCCTGGGGAGGGGGAAGGGGAGATGGGTGAGGGGAATGGGTGGAGAAGGGTCCATAAAAGGAGACAAGCAGATGCCAGGTGCTGGTGTCACAGGCTGGAGACTTTAATGTCCTGCTGGTGAGAGTGGCCTTATGCCAGACCAACACTGGCACTGACCAGGACTTCTGGAACGGCCGGGAAAGCTCCATCCAATTATGCCTCTTGCTGGTGACGGGAAGGGCCCATCGATCTACTTCCTCTTGATTTTACTGAGGCAGGTCCTGACCACCCCTTCTCAGCCCACCCACCTAGCTGCTGAGAGGAGGGAAGGCTACAAGCGCCCCTCCTAAGCATTGGTCATGCCAGCTCTAAGCTCATGCTGATGCCACGAGGGCCTTCACAGCCTGGGAGGAATCAGGGCCTCCTGGGAGCCCTGATGCTGGTTGAGGCTTCCCAGGGAGGGGCTGCCGCTCTGGCGTCCCAGGGCACTGGCTATGATCTCTGGGGACTCTCGTCCTTTCAGGAGCTCTGTTGCTGCTGCCTCTACTTCTTTTGGCTCCATCTGGCAGGCCTCTGCCAGGGCCTGGCCCGTTGCCATGATGAAGTCAGCATCAGCTGCCAAGGTGCCCAGGCCCCCTCGAACCAGAGCCTGTTGGGAAGAGAGGAGGCTGGTGGGCTCTTCCAGGGAGCAGCCCCTGGGGCCTGCCTCACTGCCCCTATTCATTCTCTGCCCCAGGCCACCGCAGGCCACCCCTCAACACAGTCTGCTGCCCTATCCCAGCCCCTGCCTCACCTCCTGTATCAGCAGAGCAGTAGCCGGAGCAGGGCACCTGGAAGTGGTCTCTGTGGCCTGACTGCTGTGGGGTGCTTCTTCATGCCAGGACCCTGGGGTGGAGCTCTTCCTCTCCTCAGGCATGGGAGACTCCACCCTGGGGGGCTGTTCCAAATGCACAAAAGCCAAGACCCCACAGGGATGCTGGAGCCCACTGGGGTCCAGCAAAACCCCAGCTCATCAGAGGGAGCCTCAGCCAAGACCCTCAGAAAGGGGAGGACTGGGACTCCCTTCCCTGTTGGTGGGCACATTGCTGTCACACCCTTGCCCTGCATAGCCCTGTCCAAGCAGCAGGCCAGCCAGGGTGTCTGTATGGGGCTTCCTCCCAGGCTTCTGCCCCTGTTACCTGGCAAGGGGCAGGAGGTGACTGGCCTCCAGGCACTCCCCTGTGGGTCAGCCGGCCCTTCATCCTTTCCGCACAGGGTTTGCTGCAGGGGGCTGAGGGGAGATGGGGCAAGGCTGAGAGAAGCTGCTGCCTCCTGCCAGGAGCCCTGAGCCACAGAGCCCTGCTTGGCCAGCTGGCCGGACCCTGGAAGCTCTCTGAGATCCTTGGGGCTGCGGAAGTATCCCAGAGGGTGGGCACATGCAGGGGCCCGACTAGCTCGAGGTCAGGCAGGACCCTCCCACCCGGACTCCATTTGCCCTGGTCTCTGTCATAGGATTGGGAGAGCAGATCTGGACCAGAGTCTGACCAGCTCTGGCCAAGCTGTACTTTGGTGTCCATATCCCCATATGTGGGCGTGTCCATGTGTGTGTGCAGGCCAGTGTGTGTGTGTTGGGGAGTAGGGAATGTACTCTTATCTCCACTGAACACCAGCAGCCTCAGGGCACCTGTCTGACAGCGGTCCAGGACCCACTGGGAGGCTGCCAGATCATCTGATCAAGGGACCCAGAGCCAAAGTGTCAGTGAGTTCAGAGACCATCCTTCCAGGGCCCTTGTGGAGCCAGGATGCCTGTCTAGGGGAGAGAGTCCCATGCTGGGGCTGGGGTGGGGTGAGTGTCCTGACAGGCCTATGGAGGTGGAGTGTCAGCCATCACACGGGGCCCTTCTCCTCGGCCTGGACAGGGGAGCTGCTCTGACAGCTCACCCATAATGGAGGCCCAGCTGACTCCCACTGCAACAGGCTCCCCAGCCAGCGAGGGAAGAGCAGGGCTCCTCAGGCCTCCTGGGACAAGGCTGCCTTTCTTGGTACCCAGAAGGGACTGACCCGGGCCCTGGTGCGGCTGGCTGGGGGCTCCTCCTCTGGCAGCAGGTGCTTCTGTCTCTCTGGGGAACTCCCTTTCATAGTGGATGCTGAAATGGAAGCAAGACCAGTGAACCAGAGCAGGCTCCTGCCAACCCTGCAGTCCCCAAACACCCTTTTCCATTGGGTTCTGGACCCATCATAGTGAAGGGTGGAGTAGCTTCACTCCAGGGGCTGCTGCTCCACAGCTAACCAGGCTGTACTTTCGGCCCCAGACAGCCCTGGCTCTCCAAACGGAGCAGAGCAGCTATGTTCCTGCCTCCATGCCTTTGCCCCAGGAGTTCCTCCATCTGAGATGCCTTTCCCTCTGCCCCTCCTAAATTCGGTTCATCTTCCAAGGCCCAGTTCTAGCCTCACATCTTTTTTTTTTTAGGTACTGGGGGTGGGGATTGAACCCAGGACTTCATATGTGGGAAGCTGGCACTCAACCACCGAGCCACATCAGCTCCCCTGAATTGTTTTGTTTTTCATTTGTTTGCTTCTTGTTTTGTTTTGTTTTGTTTTGTTTTGTTTTTAGGAGGCACTGGGGATGGAACCCAGGACCTCCCATGTGGGAAGCAGGTGCTCAACAGCTTGAGCCACACCCGCTCCCCCTCACATCTTTTAGGACACTCATTCTCAACCTTGGCTGCACACTGGATCACCTGAGGAGCTTCAATACTAGTAGAGGTTGTGTTCTGCCCCCAGAGTCTGGGGTGAGGTCCAAGCATTGGAATTCCTGAAAAGCTCCTGTTATGGCTTAAACTGCATCCCCCTAAAAAGATCTGTTGAAGTTCTAATCCCCAGTACCTCAGGATGTGACCTTATTTGGAAATAGGGTTGTTTCAGATGGAATTAATAAAATGAGGTCAAACTGGAGTGGGGTGGGCCCTTAATCCAATATGATGGGTGTCCTTATATGAAGAAGAAATGTGGACACAGGCAGAGAGGAGGATGCCATATGACAACTGAGGCAGAGAATGCCATGGACTGCTGGCAAAACACTGCCAGAAGCCAGGAGAGAGGCACAGAACAGACTCTTCCCCTCAGATTTTGAAGGAAGCATGGCCCTGCCGACACCTTGATTTTGGACTGCCAGCCTCCAGAACTGTGAGACAATAAATTTCTATTGTTTTAAGCCACTTCACTTTGTGGTACTTTGTTACGCAGCTCTAGGAAGCTACAGTAGCTCATTACATGTTTCTAATGTGCAGCCAAGGGCAGGAACTGCTGCTTAGTTTAATTCAAAACCTCACCAGGCCACTACCCTCTCTACACTCGCAGGACACCCACTCGCTGTGATCATTTGTTTGGTCACAATCACATCACATGTTATATCCCCCAGTAAGACCACAATCCCTTTGTGTCAGGGCCCAGGACTGGTGCTTCTGTATCTCCACGGCACTGAACTCCATGGTGAACCAATAGCACATGTGCCCTTGAAGGCTTGCCTGAACTCAGGGCTCTCTGTGACTGGTAGGGGGGTGCAGGCAGCCCTGGCCACGGGAAGTAGCTGCTCACCTGGCTTCTGCCCTGTCCTGCCCATTCCCAAGGCCCTGGGACTCAGCACTTTCAGGCCAAAGAGACCAGCATCATCTGGCATCCTGGACCCGAATGAAAATCCTGCTTGGAGCCCAGCCCACAGGTTATGGTTGCTGAAAAGCTCTCCCCTCATCTTGTTATTCATGACACATACGTAATCACAGATTATATTTAGAGATAAACTACAGCTTGGTGAGACTGATTCTCCCTGGAACCCAAATCCAGTGATTGAACCCTATTGCTCACCGTTTTCTGTAGTGTGTGCTGACGCTGAATGCCCCTCCTTCTAACCTACAGTATTTTCAATAAATCTCTGCTCTTAAACCTATGGTAGATGATAGAATGAAAGAACCACCCTGTATTGGGGCCAATGATAACACGAGGCTGCCCCCTGCTGTCCAATAGGAGTTTTTTCAGCCCAGGCCTGCCCCAGCATTAAGGTGCAGGATGGATCCCAAAGCACACAACAACAAGCAAAGGACACTCCACATATGTCAAGCAGCCTGGAATCTGCTCATCGTGTCCTTCCAGTCTTACCCCAGTATCCCTATACTCAGAACTGGCAGCTGCTGGCACTACCTGGAAAACACCCGGCTGTTGCTACGGTTGCTGTTGCCAGAGGCAATGTTGGCGTTGGCATTGTTGGTATTGGCACGAGCAAGAGGATTTGTGCTTGGATCATGAGGGAAGTCCTCCAAGAAGACGGGTGATTCCAACTCCTCCATCTCTATCTCAGCAAACTGGAGGGGTCTCTGGTTGGCCATGACAGGGGGCAGGGAATTGGTCCTTTCCAGGAAGTTGTCCACCTGGCCAAACAGGCCTCCGGTCCTCTAGAGACAGGGAGGAGAGTGGAAGAACTGAGAGAAGGGACTGATGGATGAAAGCTGGGTGTGCTCTGGTAGCTGTCGCCCTGGGATGATTGTGTTGGGAACAAGTGTGATGATGTTGGGGGACAACTCCTGTAAGGCCAGAAGAGAATGGATGGAGTGGTGAGACTAGTAGGAAAAGAGACGGTCCTCACCTTCAGGGACTCCTTAATTTGATGGGGTAGACAGGATATACCTAAGGAACCATAGAGAAGACACAGACATACAGACAGGGAAATATGGTATAGTGGAGAGATCAGTGAATTGGAAGTCTGGAAAACTGAGTTCTAGTCTCACCTCTGAAACTAACTTGCTAAGCAAATGGACATCTCACATCATGTCTTTGGGCCACCATTTCCTTATGAATTATCCACAAGGGTTTAACTAGGTGGTCATGAAGGGCTTTCACCTCTAAAATGTTACAAGAAACACTTGACAGAGCTATGGGTTAGGGTTCTGGGCCAGAGGCTGGGGAAACTGGAAGCAGGTGGGGGCATTTGCTCTCGGAGGGCATTCTGGGAGATGGAATGTTAAGGCTGTGGGGAGGAGAGGAAAGGGCGGGGGCTTGGCAGAGGAAGGTGGTAAAGGGTATGTTATATTTGACACCTCGAGTAGGTTTGGTCATTGGTTCTGAGATCCAAGAGATGAAGGCTCCCACATTCCCCTCCTGTATGGCTGGGCTCCTGACCCCCTTCTGTTGGACTTTGCTGTATAGACCACTAGGGATGGTCTGGTCCTCACTCACCCGGAATATCCCCTCTTCCATCGCAGCCTCCACCATGGCTCTCTCCAGCTCCTCCTCAGCTGTCAGGTCTCCTGAGATGGTTCGGCGGATCTCAGGGGCTGCCTCCTCCTCAATGGTCCGCAGTCCAGCCTGGAGATGGAGAAGAGACCCAGTGACCTCTCCAGTCCAAGAGAGGAGACCAGAACCGCTTCCTACAGCGCCATTCTCATCTCTACTCCCTGCAACCAGGGCTTCCCTGAAGCCCCAGTTCTGGCCCCCACTCTCCTTCCTCGCTTATTAAGGTTACAGAACTCCAGGAGGCTACCAGATCCTGCTCTGGCCTTTGGGACAGTCCACACCCTAATTGTTCCCAAGGAGTCTTCCCTTGACTCCATGGAAGGAGATTTCATACCACATCCCCGCCCCCCAATGAGGCCACCTAGTTGAGAAGTCTTTTTATTCAGTGCACTCTTCTCATCAAGTGATCTCTTTTGATTGTAGATGATATTAATAGACTTCTTAAAGCTGATGGATGGGCAATGGGACAAATAAAAATTGGTGCCACCTGATAGTTTGCAATAAGAACACAGCATCACTTCTGTGACATTCATGTCCAAGATGCATCTTAAATCTAGAGTAAGGAAACATCAGACAAGCCCAAGTGGAAGGACATCCTGACCTGTCACCTTCAAAAGTGTCAAGGTCATGAAAGTCAAGGAAAGACTGAGGAACTGGTCAAGGTGAAAGAGACTAAAAAGACATGATAATTAAATGCAGTGTGTGGGTGGAGCAGGTGTAGCTCAGTGGTTGATCATGTGCTTTACATATATGAGGTTCTGGGTTCAATTCCCGGTACCTCCTAAAATAAAAGTGCAATGTGTAGTTCTGGACTGTATCTTTTTGCTATAAAGGAAATTATTAGGACAACTGGTGAACCTTGAATGGGGTCTGAGAATTTGATGGTAATACAGTATCAATGTTTAATTTCTGCTTTTGATGGTTATATTATTATTACATTAAGAGAATACTCTTGTTTACAAGAAATACACATTAAAGTGTTCTGGGTTAATGGAACATCATGCTGGGAACTACTCTCAAATGGTTAAAAAAATGATTTTGTACTACACTTGCAATTTTTAAAAGTATGAATTTGTTCAAAATAAAATTTGCAATTAAAAAAAATTTTGATTACACAGCCCCAAAAATGTGTGTATATTTTATGGATTTATAATTTATGTACATTATAAGTAACACAAAAAAATTGAGAATAAAACCAGATGAGAGAAAACAAGGACCTTGTTTTCTTTTCATATCCAGTGGGTCATCTTAAGCACATCCTGGAGAATGGACCTTCTTTAGATATCACTGCTTTTGTCTAACTCGAGTCTCTCCTTTTAACAAATCCCAATTTCTTTGGTCCTGTCATTCAGAGATGAACTGGTCCTTCTCTTGAGGTTAAACATCTTCCATCATGGGCCACCCAGAGCTGTCATCTCACTTTCTCCCTCCTCCTGGTTCCTTTCTTCCCTCTGTGCTGCCACCACTAACCCCTTGAGGACATGGAGATCTGGCTCAACAGGGGAGTCTTTTGGAGCTCAGGCTGGGCTTACCTGGATCTGCACTGTGTCCTTCTTGGGCCGATACCCATAATACTCCTCCTGGCGCTTTATGAACTTCCGGAAGTGCTCCTGGATGAGGAACGTGGCGTAGAACTTCCCCACTGTCACCTCATCATCTGCAGAGAGGCCAACAAGGGATGCCCTGAAGGCCAGTAGGAATCTGGCCATCAGAGTGGGAGCCAGGGCTCACCAGGACTGGGTGCTCCAGGCCATCCCTTGTGCTGCTGATTTGGCCAATGGGCAGTTTCCACCCTGAGTATGGTGACTGCCCTGATGGGTCTATTCAAGCTGTTTATGGAGGTCCCCCTCATATTCCCATAGGGCTTCTTGGAGAAGGCCCTTCCCCCCTTTCCTCAGCTGCCTCTGGACTTACTCTCCAAAGCAGCACCCACCTCCTATTGGAGGAATGACCTGGTCCAGGAGCTTCATGCTGGTTCTCTTCCAGATCTTCTTGATGATGGCCCTCAACTCCTCGTTGGCTTGCTCGAAGTTACCTGGGGCAAGAGAAAGGCAGAGGCAGCCCCAAATTCATCCAGGTCAATCCAACTCCACTTCATAAGGCCACCCATACTCTCTGAACCTCTTAGAGAGCTGTTCATTTACTCGGCAAGCATTGGATGAGGGTGTTTTTGGCAGCAGGCACCTCCTGGGCACTGGCAATGGGGGGAGGGCATCACTGTCGCCCTGAGCAGCGCAATCCTTGAATGGTGTACTAGTCCCAACAGGTCTTGGCTGCCAGTGCCTAGAATGCCTGCCTGCCTTGGAAGGCTGTCCTCTCCTGCTGTCGTCCCCCCTCCCTGACCCTGGAACAAGCTTTTGGTTTCCCACTCCCTATGGGCTCCCCAGGCAGCCTTCCTGCTGCTTTATCTTGGCTCCTTCCTGGCTCTTGGCCTTGCTCTCCTTTCCCTCTTAAGGAAACCTTCCCTGTGGCTGTCTTAGAAGCCCGCAATGGCCCTAATGCAGGGATGGCTCTGAATGAGGCTTGGGGACAACACTGAGACTCCACCCTGACTCCCTCCCCCTACTCCCACCATGTCCATCTTCCCAGCAGCAGCAGAGTCCTGCGGGTTGAGTGGAGTGGAGCGTGGACCCCAGCAGCCTGCCCCGTGCGACCTGAGGATGTCTGCAGCTCCTGCCCCAGGGACAAACCTCAGCACAGCCCCACCCCTGCGCTAACACTGGCACATCTCTGGCCCTGTTCAGACACCGCTGAAGAGTGTAGGAACAGATCCATGGCGACCTCGCCCGGTGGAGATTCTCGGGCTCCCTGTGAGCCCTGAGAGGCACGAGGCCTTTGTGGCCAGCATCTGGGCACCTCCCTCTGCTCCTCCCCATGGCTCTCGCTTCCAACCTTCAGGTCTGAGCAACTGGAGGAACAGGTGCCAGAAAACATCCTCTGATGGAAGGGCGGGGCCGCACTTGCAAGGCCCTCACCTTCCGTCTTGATCTTGAGTGCCGTGCGGACCAGGGCAAAGAGCGTGGCGTTGAAGGTGACAGTGCCGTCGCTGTTCAGGGGCATGTTCATGCCCACCAGCCGCTGTGCGGGCAGAGGAAGCGGCTCGCTGCTGAGCCGGAACAAGCCAAGCTCGGCAGGACCCCTCACTGCTCTGTGAGCCCGGAGCGGGCGGGGCACAAGGGCAGGGGATGCAGGCTCAGCAGGACACCCTTCACCAGGAGAGTGAAAGATGTGGTGGGGGACATTGTAAAGGCTTCAGGTCCTTGGGGAGGAACTTGAGGACCCAGGAGATCACTCCCCTAAAATGACTCATCCCATCAGGTCCCTTACCAGCTTTCCTGCCCCACAGTACCAGTGCCTCTTCCTTTCCCGGGGGACCACCCCTCCCTGGCAGCTCTGGATACCTTACAGGCTACCCGGTGTGGGCAGAACTTCCCAAAGCCCAGAGGGGGCTGGATCCGTCTCAGCAGGGTCACCACATCTAGGTGTTTGATTCTCCCCCTGCAGAAGGACACACAGCTTGTCTGCCTGGCAGCCCCGCCCAGGACATCCTACCCACCCAGAGAACAGAGGATGGGCAAGAGGGCCAGGAGTCAAGGGGATGCATCACTTTTTTCTGACTGTGCTCAGAAAGTGGAAGCTGAGCTCCCTTTTTAAAGAAGAGAAATGTTTGGATTCACCACCAGGAATGGGCTGTCCTGTCTTTGGACAGATAGAGGCCAGCATTCCCTTGGGTGTGGGATCTGCAGGCATGGGCTCTGGGCTTCATTCCCCATGGTTGGGCCTTCCTTGGGTTTTGGTTAAGCTGATAAGGGGCTCTTGGGCTACATTAACAGAAATAGAGGATATGGATCAAGGGAGGTGAAGGCCACATCCAGAGATTGGTCCAGAGCTGGGAACCACATTTTCATTGAGACCATGATCCCAGAATAGGCATAAATCAGGGCAACCAGAAAGGTCAGCAGAAGAGAGGACCCAAGCAAAAGCTGCTGGTAAGTGCTGCCTTGAGAACAGTCAATTTGTGAGGCCTTGTTGCTTCTTTTTTCTGGCATGTGAAAAAGAGATTAAACATCTCCTGCCTTTCTGCAGAGGGCAAAGTTAGGACTTGTGGGAGGCTACTAGAAGCACATAGAGTCAAGGTCACCAGAGAGACTTGCATTGAATCTTGGCTCCATTTCTTAATAGCTGGGTGACCCAGGAAAAGTTACTTAACCTCTCTGGACTTCAGTTTCCGATAAGGAGACCTATGTCATAGGTTGTAAGGATTAGATGAGATAATGCCTACAGTGTTTAGCACAGTGACTGACACATGGGAAACAGACATTTAATATGAGTTCATTGCCTTTTTAAAAAGAATTTAAGAGAGCAATGCTTCCCAAACTCTGACGTGCATATGAATGCCCTGAGGACCTTGTTAATAACAATGCAGATTCTGATTCAGCCAACCTGGGGTGGGGCCTGGGATTCTGCATTTGCAACAATCTCCGAGGCTGCTGGCCAGCTGATCACACTTTGTGTAACCAGGACCTAACATGCTTTGTAAGGTATTGAGTTCTCCACTCCTAGAAGTATCCAAGTAGAAGCTGGATGGCCATTTCTCAATAACAGTCAAGGAGGTTTCTTCCCTGGGAGGCCTGTGGGATCCCTGCTAACCCTGATTCCCTGAATGGGGGTCTTGGATACATGAAATGAGAACTGAAGAGTGACTCCTTACAGTCACGGATGGAGGGTGGACAGTTTAGGGAGGGACTAGAACAAACCCTACAGACTGAACTTACTTAGCCTCCGGGTCGTACTCCGCCCAGATCGCCTTGAACTCATCCAGGTGGTGAGGGCCCAGGATGGACCAGTCCCGTGTGAGGTAGTCAAAGTTGTCCATGATGACAGCCACAAAGAGGTTGATGATCTGCAAGAGAAAAGCCAAGGGCTCCCAATACGGAATGACTGGTGTGATACGGGGAGGCTTCTCCCTCCCTCCCTGTGCCCTTTGTTCCAGGCTTTCTGGGTGACCCACAGTTCCGCTCACAATCAGCACTGCTTCAGGCTGTGTCCTCTGCCCAGGGCTGCCTGGGGCTCCTTCTTTAAAACCCAACTCGAGCAACCCTTTGGAAGCTCCTCCAGTTCTCTGTCTCCCACCCCCACCCCAGAGACAGATGATCTCCCCTCCTTTGTGCTCCACCCAACCATGCCCTTTATCACTTCAATTACCTTCTCTCTATATATTGAGTGTCCTTTTGAGTTAAAAGATTTGCTTACACACGGACCTTCCTAGCACCCTGTGAACTACTCCAGGACTGTGTCTTAATCATGTTTCTCTCCCTTGCACTGAGCCCAGGGCCTGGCACACATCAGGTGCTCGTCAACTGTTTTGAGTGAATATGTGGAAGAAAAGATAGTGAGGAGCAAGGACGGCTCAGTGGAAGGTATCAGCTCTTTGCCTTCCCCATGAACAGACAGCAACCCTAGAAACATTCCAGTGCTCTGTTTCTAATCCCACGGGTGACCCTGGCGCTATTCCAGGGTCTCAGCTTCCTCAAGATGAACTTTTTCTTCTGAAGAATAATTAGGGGCAAATAACTTTCTAGGAGGCCCTTCCTATTTAGGACAGAGTCTCATTTAATTCCTTTCACTACTAATTTCTAACGAAAAAAGTAACACCTTTTGGCAACCTTGCTAGAGCATGATAAAGCACTCCCAAAACAAAGCTGTGTCCAGGACAGCCAGCACAAGGGACTGTCTAGCCAGAGCCTCCCACGTCCCTGGGATTGGGCCCTGGAGAGCAGGAGCCCGCCAGCAAGAAGGCAGTCTTCCTCCTGGGGCCCAGCCCTCTCTCCCGCCAGGACCCCCCACAGGACAGCTCACCAGGAAGGCACAGAGCATGTAGAAGCTGATGAAATAGTAATAGGCGAAGTTGGTGCCACACGTATACTCCTCACCGGGGACATAGTCTGACTCGGGATCACACAGCTTCCCATAGCTGCAGGCCAGCAGGATCTCCTGCCAGGCCTCACCCGTTGCACACCTATATGAGAGAGGCTCTTGTCGGCCTATGTACTCTCCAGTGGTGCCTCAGGGAAGCCTTGTGGGGGGGGGACAGGGCGTGGACAGATGACAGATCACCACATAGCCCAGTGTGAACTGGGGCTCAGGTTCCTCTCTGCACTGCAGCTCCACTGCTCTCTTCCTTATGGGGCACTGCAAGCAGGAGCTGAACTAAAGGAAAGGGGTTCCTTGGATGGAGGGCAAAGTCAATCCATGGTTCAAGTCATGGGGGAAGGCAGCAAGAGAGAGCACTGTGCTGACCAAAGCGAGGCAAGGTCAGAGGTCATCGAGGCCTCACGAAGCCCTTGGGAGGGATCTTTGACTTCTGTTTCCTGCTTCAGTGGGTTGAGATTGAGGCAGCAGGCAGCAGTCCACTCAGGACTGGCTACCCAAGTTGCAGGGCCCAGTGCTAAATGAAAACGCGGGGCCACTTGTTCAAAAATTAAGAATTTGAAGACTGATAGCAGAGTATTAAACCAAGGCCAGGTCCTTCTGCACGCAGGGCCCTGTGTGACTGTGCAGAGCAGAGCAGAGGGAGAGCCCTCCAGATGCCCTGAACACAAGCAAAGAGCAGGGACGATGGCTGGACTGGTCAGGGGGTGGGGGAAGCGGGTCTATGGGGCTCCTGCCTGAAGAGCAGCAGCACAGCTTGAGGGAAGGTCTGGAAGTTGTTGTTGCGGTTTATTTGGGTCCCATCCACCATGGCGATCTTCCCGAACATCTGCAAATCACAAAGGGCTCTGACTTTGGAACCTGGAAAAAAGTCTCCCCTCAGCTCATCCCCCACTGTCCTCTCCCACCTGACCTGCTCCCCACCTTCACCCTGGCTCCCCCCAATCCCCTTCACTTCAGGCCAGGTGAGACCTGAAGTCAAATAAACTGGATTATTTTCTAGATTGAATAAAGTTCTTCCCATTAAGCCAAGGAAAAGCAGGAGAGTGGAGCAGTTTTCCTAGCAGCAAGCAGACACAGGGACTCAAGTTGAGGGTGTGTGTGTGTGTTTGTGTGGAGATGGCTCCCAGGTGAGGGTAGCCCAAGACCACCTGGGCCTCCAATTGAGGACTTAGAGACCTCTAAGGCCCCTGCTGTCCACCTGTATGCC
This sequence comes from Cabassous unicinctus, assembly GCA_029593785.1. Lineage (NCBI taxonomy): Eukaryota > Metazoa > Chordata > Mammalia > Cingulata > Chlamyphoridae > Cabassous > Cabassous unicinctus. Next base: position 19,784 of record JAQZBX010001155.1, on the reverse strand, counting down.
AGGTTTCTCCTGGATTGTTTCCAGGCTTCTAACACTGCAGCCATCTGGGGATAAGGCACAACAGCCTCCTCCCTCAGTCTTGCAGCTGAGCCCCTGGGCTGCCAGGATGAATGAAAGAGGCAGGGAGGGAGAGGGTGGTGCCTGCAGGCTGCCTGGGCCTCTCCAGGGTTCACTGATAACGCCCCCCCCACCCCCCTTGGCTAAGCTCGGCCTGGGCCCACCTGCCTCTCACCTGCATACCGATGACAGCATAGATGAAGAAGAGCATGACGATGAGCAGAGCCACGTAAGGCAGGGCCTGGAGGAGAGGAGGAAGAGTCAGCCCCAAGGGGCTCCACGCGCCTGCTCTGCAGTCCTGCTCTCTTTTAGCTCACAGTGGGGGCGGGGGACTGCCCTACTTGCTGACCCCAGAGGACCCCCAGGGTCCCCCCAGGGCCCCACCCTGGGCCACCTCTCAAGGACAGGGTCCTGACCAGGGTCCCTGCAGACCCTGCCCTGGCCGCTGGCTGCTGGGCTGGACATGAGCACCTGGAAAGACTTGATGAATGTCCACAGCAGGGTGCGCACTCCCTCTGCCCGGCTCAGCAGCTTGATCAGCCTCATGACCCGGAACAGGCGGAAGAAGGCGCTGGAGATGCGGGCGCTCTCATCTGGGTCCTGCGGGGCGGCAGCCCCAGAGGTCAGTCTGGGGGCGGCACCTCAGAAGGGCGAGGGGCAGGGCAGGGCGGAAGGTGCAATGGCAGGCATTGCGCAGTGTGTGGGTGTGCGCACGAGTATATGCTGGGGAGATGTCCAGGGGAAGGGAGGCATTCCCGCCCCACCTCAGGACCCCTGCTGCCCACTAGCTCTGCACCATCCACGGGCCCAGGGCTTTGGGGTTCTCCAACTGGGGGAGGGGAGGTAGACCTGGAGCGCCAAGCAGTGCGGTGAGCCCATGCTTGGGAGCAGCGGCAGAGGTCTACCCCCAGGGTGAGGCTGCAGCCCGGAGGACCACTGCCTGCCCTTCTGGAGCCTTCTGCCGCACCTCACCTTCTCAAGCGGCCACTGAGCTGAATGCCCTGGGAGACCTCTTGGACCCCTCCCCTTAGTCCTGCCCGTGCAGAGGCTTGGATGCTCTGTCACCCTCACTCCTGTGTGGCCACCCCCAGTCCTTCCCTCCCTCCTGGGCTGTTTTAAGCTGGGCAAGCCTCTGCCCTTGTGCCAGCCTTAGACTCATGGATAACTCTGGAAGGAGACAGCCCTTCCTGCCTGGCTTCCTGTGTCCTCAAACACCTTGTACCCCTATGAACTGCCACTAAGGTCCTGTCCCAGCAATCCCAGTCCTCTCTGGATGCTCTCATCTGCATAAGGGCTGCGGAGAGAACCCTCGCTCTATTTCCCAGGGCTCTGAGAAAGCCGCTACATCCATGCACCGTCTACTGCTCAGCTCTGCCCCCGCCCTCAGCCCACCGGACCCTTCTGCAGGCCTGCTCCGGGGAAGGGAGCCCTGAGTGCTGGGCCTGCCCCATGCAACCCACGCAGCCAGGCCTAAACATGCAAGCTGCAGGGCAGAGAGCTGGCGGGCGTGCCGGGCAGGCTCATGCAGCCTGGAATTACAACGTTCCCGCAGCCTCCACCCAGGCAATACAGTCCCCCGCTGGAGGCCAGGAAAGTCTGTGGAGAGAAGAGACGAGGGGAGGGGGAGGAGAGGAGAGAGAAGAGGAGGGACACGGTGGGAGGGAGTTGAGGAGAGGTGTCAGAAAGGACAGACACACAGAAGAGTTAGAGAAAATGACAGAGAGGTGGGGGATGAAGACCCCAAATAGTGGTCAACCAGGGGGGCAGTGAGGACGAAGCTCTGTTGGGAACAGTGAGGCAGGAAGCTGGAGACAAGGGAGCAAGGGAGGGAGGGAAGACCCCACACACCAGGTTCATTCGTCTCTAAGGGGCATCTACAGCGACAAGGGGCTCAGGGTTTTCCTGTGTGCCTGGGTGACGGATGACGGTCAAGGGCAAGTTGGAGAGTGTCTGCCTCACCCATCATTGTAACTGGAGCCACACCTCTCTCTCCCCCAGGCCAGGGATGCTGGCCTGCTCTGGCCTGCTTCAGGAGCCCTGATGAAAGTCTCATCTTCCTGGTGCAAAGTGCCACGGGGCACGTCTTAGGTCTGCAGGGCAGATGTTTCTCTGCCCCAGGGCTTACATCTCAGCGGCAGGGCTCTTAGAGGGCAGGGCTTTGGGTGTCTCTCCCTTAGGCCACATTCCATGAGAAGTCCTTGACCTGGGAGCCCGCACCCCCCCCCTCCCCACTTAGAGGAAAACTGCTTTTTCATCTTGCAGTTATCTGCAGGTGGGCTAGTGTCTGCCACACTTGTTTCCTCAGCCAAGCAACATTTTCTTAGGACATCTTTTCCTGAACCACTGGTTCCCAACCCTGGCTGCACCTCAGAATCACAGGAGAACTTAAAATATATATGCTGGTCCCCACTCAGGCCAATTAAGTTAGGCTTTCTGGGCTGGGGCCTGTCTTCAGAATTTTTCAGTACATCCCAGGATGACCACCAGTGTTCTCATGCTCCACTGTCCAATATGGTAGGCCCCAGGCACATGTGGCTATTTGAATTACAATGAAGATTAATTAAATAAAATTAGAAATTCGGTTCCCCAATTACACTAACCCCATTTCCCCACATGTAGCTTGTGCTACCATAATGGACAGAGCAGAACAAAGTTCTAAGTGACAAGTGCTGCCCTAGACCTTCCCATAGGTTGTGCTTCAGGAATGCAAATTAATTTTAATATGACCTCAAGCAGACTGTACTATTAAGGGACATTGCCATTCCTAAAAACCAAATAATAACTGATGACACCCCCTGCCCCATCCCTACCACTAAAGAAACTTTGATCTAGGCCTCCCCTACCCAGTCTTCAAACGTCAAGAAGAAACTGTATTTTTATTTTGGATTGTTTATTTTGGCTATTTAGGGGTCTCTGCTCTGTGCTGGTGAGAAGGGCTGTACTCAAACCAGGGCCCTTTGGGATACTATTTCCCAGCAGAAACTAAGCATGGAGAGAAATACACAACCAACACACACACACAAACACACACACACTCACAGGTTTTGCCCAGAACCGGCCCCGCCCCTCCTGGCCCTGCCCCTCAGGGGGTACTGAGCATATGGAGTTCTGTCTGTCACTGTCTGTTCAGTACATGTGGGTGAACAGGATTCCCAGCCTGGGACCTCTCCTAGCACAGCAGACACACAGCTCCGCAGCCAAGTCCCCAGAAGGTGCCACTCCCTGCCAGGACTCAGCCTTTGGGAGCCTCGGGCCGACGGCTCCTGCACACTCCAGACTTTTCCTCAGCTGCTCCCCTCACCCCAGCCCCGCCTCAGCTGTGTCTAGTGCTAACCCTCTCTCCACCGCCATAAGGTTCACTCTGTGAGCTGGCACAGTGTCAAGTGCTTTTGTGGAGCTGCGGGAAGTTCAGAAGGAAGCCCCACACGGGGATGAGAGCCTTCCACCCCCACCCTGGGCTTTGTGGCTGGCCCCCACCTTGGGCCCTCAAGGGCCATACCAGCCACCAGCCACCTCTAGGGCGGAGGCCTTCCACGGCCAGCACATGGCGAAGGTGGCTCGGAAAGATGAAGACTCTTCTCCCTCCTCCTCCTCCCTCCTCCTCTTCCTCCCCACTCCTCTCTCCCTGCTGCCCCTCCCCACCCCAGAATGCCTCTCAGCTCAGCCCAGGTCAGCCCAGCTCACCTCCAGAAGGAGGCTGTCTTGTGGATTTCAGCCTCTACCTCTTGGATCCCCTCCACCCTGTCCCCTGCTCCCCTCCTTCACTCTGCAGTGACCTTCAGTTTCAAATCCTCAGCAAGGCTACCCCTGGAGGGCTCAACTTCTTGGATCTTACACGTGGACCACTCTGGCTGCAACCTCCTCCCTGCCCCCTCTCACTCCCCCTCCCAACATCCTGCTGTTCTTTCTCATAATGCCTCCAGGACCTCCTGCTTTCCATCCTGAGTTCCTTGGTCCAGCTCCTGAGACCATCTGCCTCCCTGCTCAGCCTGGGCCCCAGGGCCTGCCATTTCGACAATGTCCTGGCCGGCACTGAGGCGTGCCATCTGATGTGCTGTCCTTGAGATCTGACCTCTTTCCTCGGGGTCCAGGGCTGCCAAGCATTACCCCCAGGATAAGCCCAAGCTGACTAGGCCCATCCCAGATTCAGCCCCATGCCCCACTGCTGTGGGCAACCCCGTCACTCCTCCTGAAGATTCATTCATCACATCAGCTGATCTTCAAGATTCAGCTCCTGCCCTCCTGCCCAGTCCTCCTCTTCAGCAGAGGACTCTGCCTCTACCTTTGAGACTCTCTCATGGCCATCCCTTAGGAGCACCCTGCTTCTCCCCTCCCCCACCTCCCTCACCCATTCCCTTTCATACTTCACAGTTCTCATCACCTCTTTCTAACCCTGTTTTTTTTTTTCCAGTATCCTGAATCATGGTCTTTTTCTCCCCCTCCTCTGAAACTCTAATTATTTCCTCAATGTTCTCTTCTCTCATGTGTTTTGAATCTCTCTTCTGTGCTGTTTTCAACTATAGTTCTCTATTTCCTTAAAATAAATCTATACCTTGAATCTCCTACTCTCCAATAACTACCTTTCATCAAATATCTCATAAAAGCTGTTTACTATACTCACTGCCTTATTTTTCTCACCCACTCATCACTGATCATTTCTTTGCAATCGACTTTAGCCCCATGGTCTGCTAAACTGTCACCCCAAAGTTCCTTGATGGCTTCCTAATCTAAGCCTTGCTGGATCCATCTCTATGGGAATCTCAACTCTGCAGACACCTTGTACCATCCAAGCCTTCCACCATTACCCTTCAGTCATCAGTGTCCAGCCTGTGTTTATGGGGTACCTAACCATTCCCTAGATGTAGAGATGACCCTCAGGTCCTCTCCTGAATTTCCAACTTCTTTCCATACATTTCCACTTGTGTACCCCTCCTACACTCAACAGTACCAAACAAAATTACAGTGAGTGTGTCCCCAAGTCCTTCTTCTCTTTTGGGTTTCCTGTTTCTGTTAACAGCTCAGTACTCAGAATCACCTTCGATACCTTCTTTCCTCCTGGCCCCAGGTCCAGCACACACCAAATCCTGTTGGCTCCCCTCAAAGTCTCTGAGCTTTTCTGTTCCTCTCCCACAGCCTGAGCCCCAACTCTCTTTGTTTTATGCCCACTTGTTTTGTCTTCCCTCTTGCTACCATGGATGAGCAGCTTGTTTTCTTAAGCCCAGCCTTTCATGTATTTAAGGACTTTGCTCCTTCAGTTGTCCCCTTGCTACCAGATATTTGCACGAGCCCAAGGATATGCAAAAATTTCTCTAATTTTCAAGAAAATTCTTTTTGATCCCATATTCTCCTCTAACTTCTATCCTATTTTTCTTTGCAGCAAACACCCCAATAGAGTTGTCCATATTTACAGTCTTCACTTTCTGTCCTCATTCTCCTCCAAACACGTGTTTCCCTCTTTAATTCCAATGAAGCTGCTCTTGTCAAGGTCAAAAATGACCTCCTTGTTGCCAAATTCAAGTCAATGCTTACTTCCCATCTTTCTTGACCTTTCAGCAGTATTCAGTATAGTTGATCACTCTTCTTGAAACATGGTCTTTGCTTGATTTGAGGACACTACTCATTTGGAACCCCTGACTGTTGGCTAATTCCTTCTCAGTCTCATTCCCTGGTTCCTCTTTTAACACTGTAGTGCCCTGGGGCTCAGTCTTTGGACTTTTTCTCTCTTAATACACCCTCCCTCCCTAGGTGAGCTCATCCATTCCCATGACTTCAAATATAATTTTTATACTATAAGACTCGGATTTATAACTCCAGCTCACCTAGCCTCTGGACTCCAGACTCATAAATTTGACTGCCTACTTGGAATCTCCATTTGGATGTCTAGTAAGCATCCCAAGTTTAACTTGGCCAAATCCTGACTCTATTTCTGCCCCACACCTGCTCCTCTAGCAATTTCTACATTTCTGTGAATGGAAGCTCAGTTGCTTAGGCAAAAGTCCTTGCAGTCATGCTTGACTCATTTTCTCTCACTTTAAATCAAGTTCAACAGAAAATACTGTCAGCTCAATTGTCAAAATAGACCCAGAAGCTTCCCGCTTCTTGCCATCTCCACAGATGGCAGCCCAGACACCATCACCTCTCATCTGGATGATTGCTGTAGCCTTCTGACCAATTTCCCTGGGTCAGCCCTTGTATCTCCTACAGTTTGTTTTCAACACAACAGCCAGAGTGATCCTTTTAGATCGGTTAGACCTAAACCCTCTTAAGGCTTTGCCTCTCTCTCAGAATAAAAACGTGGCCTTTGAGGGCCTAGGTGATCTGGTCCCTGGCTTCCGTCTCTCTGACCTCATCCCCCCCATTCTCTACTTCATCTACAAGGTCTCTTGCTCTTCCTTAAATGCACCAAACATGCTCCCACCTCAGGGCCTTCACTCTTCTTCTTCTCTCTCCCTACAACACTCTTCCCACAAAGTCTGCATGGTTCACTCTCTTGCTTTATTCAGGTTTCTGCTTAAACGTCATCTTGTCAGAGGCTTTTCTTGACATCACCCTCCCATTCCCTTTCACTCTAAGCCCTTAACCTGCTTTATTTATTTTTTCACAATATATACTTGATATTACCTGCCATCTTACAGATCTGTTTGTTACAGATCTGTTTGCTTATTGTTTGTTTCACTTCTGTATCTCTGGCACCAAGAGCCATACCAGGTACGTGAGAGGTATTCAGTAAATAATGGAGTTGTATAATGAATAATCAGCTCCCTAACTGGGCCCTCTATTTTCAGTCACGCTCACCTCCTGCCCCTCACTTCCACCTTAACTCCGTAGAGGTATTGCTCTAATCCATCCACTATAAAAAGCCTTCAGTGACTTCCCACTTCCTGCTCAATAAAGTTCAAGCCCCACCTCTCCACCACTTACCTCTCCAGTCTTCCTCCCCTTCTCCCCTCTGCAGGCGCATATGCTTCTGCTAAACTGAACCACTAAGCATGCCCACTCTCCTTGCATGTCCTACTCTGTGCTTCTCCTACAGTCGTCCTGCCTGTGGTGCTTGCTCTCCTCCTCCAACTCCAATCACCCCCTCCCTTTCCATCAGGACCCAGTTTAGATTCACCACCTCCATGAAGCCTTCCCAGACCACTCTACCCAGAGGTGACCTCTCCCTTCTTTCAACCACTACAGCTCTGGCCTTGGGACAGGCTGGTGCACTCATTATGTCCACCTGATATCTGAGTCAACTGTCTGCCTTGCAGGATTGTAAACGCCTTGAGGGCAAAAGTCACAATATCATTTCCACCTTTGTGAGCCCCAGGGTGCAATGTTGCACACGCAGTGGGTGCCTCACAAATATCTGTGGACTGAATGCGGTATCCGCAAGCCTGATACTCACGTCGATCTCACTGAGGATAACGTCGATGATGCTGCCGATGACAATCAAGAAGTCAAACACATTCCAGGGGTCCCCAAAATAGCCCTGGGAAGGAAAGAGATGGGAGAACCAAGGAGTAAGCTTTGGGAGGAGGAGTGCTGGCGGCCAGCAGAGGGCAGTGGTCTCTGCCCGAGGTAACGCAGAGCTGCTGGGGCCAGGACAAAGGTGGGGGGCCCATGGCTCCACCTCCCACTGGTACTTCAGTGTGACATCCCGCCCTGGCATATCCCCCTCCTCCTGGCTTTTTATGCCCCTTCCTCCAGAGCACAGAGTGGTAGGAGGGGAGGGGAGAGTTGTTGGGACATGGGGTTTGGGGTCCTGGTCTAAGTTGGGGAATTCTTTCACTCTCCACCCCCCACCCCTGACTTTAAGCCCTCTCTGGTCCTGACAGTGCAGAACTGGCAGGAGATGGCTGGGATTGGCTGGGAGCAGTGGGAGTGAGCTTGGGAACCAGTGAAACAGGGTAAGACATCCCCTACCCGAGGCCCTGAGCCTATTCAGACTCTTAAGGGGTGGCAGGGGAATGTAAGACACGTCAAAAAAGGGGCAGGGAAGAGGCACCTAGGATCTAGTCTGTCATCAGTCATCTCTGAGCCTCTGATGATTCCCCCATGCTGTATCTGACGTGGAAGTAGGCAAAGGGTGAGCGAGTTGGAGCAGAGGGGCCGCATGAGGGGGCCTCCAGTAATATGAGGTGTTCTGTGGGAAGGCCCCCTACTCTTCCCTCTCTGTACCTCATCTTCCCTGTGACCTCAGCACTCACCCTGGCCTTGAAGGCCATGAGCTTGAGGATCATCTCCAAGGTGAAGATGATGGTGAAGGCCACGTTGAGGATGTCTGAGATGTGGTTCATCTCCTCGGACTGGTTGTAGTGCTGTGGAAGGGACATGAGAGAGGTGAGTGAGGAGGGGCCAGACTTTCCCATCCTGCAGATCCAACCCTCCTCCTTGGGCCCCCTGCCCACACTTTTTAGCTCAGAAAATAAAGAGCCTGCTTTAGCCATCACCTGAATTCCATCCAGTCTTATAGGCTCCCTCCCTTCCCTGACAAGAGGATATGAAAAAAGGAGGAGGGGGCTCTAATTCTAACTCCTGCAGGGTGGGTTTATTTGCATATCCGGGGGTGACCTAAGGAAGGGAGGCCCTCAGGCCGGGCTCTGTGACAGGCCCCACTCATTGTTCTGGCACAGGACTAGGAGAGAAGGCCCCAGGATTCTAGAGTTGGAATGATCTCTGACCACTGGCGGGACTCTAAGCTTCCCAAGTCCACCTTGTTGGCACACTGCCCACTGAGATGGCAATAACCTTGGCTGCCTGGCCCCAAAAACAAGACCCTCTTTAAATCCATTTCCTTATACATTTCCCCAGGAATCTCTTACTCAGTTTTCAGAAAGTCGATGAAATCCCACCTCTTCTACAAAACCTTCCCAGGTAGCTCAGAAGGACCGGACAGGTGTCCCCACCTCACCCTGTCTCAGCAGGACGGTCCCAATTCTGCCACCTGGCCCTGTTCTAAACCTTCCTGAGCTGCACAGCCTGGGCCTGCTGGCCCCATGGTCCCCTTTCGGCATCCTCACAGCCTGGCCGCACGTGGTCACATCTCTGGGTGTGTCTTGGGACCTTAGGGACGGGGAGCCTAGATGTGTAATTCTATTTACGCAGGGCCCGAAGGATCAGCTGTTTAATTAAGGCTTGATACGACGCTGCCGATTATGATATTGTCTGTAAAGTGTGCTCAACTCCTCAGAGGTACGCCTGCTCTGTGAACACTAAACCCGTTTTTCTTGGGACCTGAGCCAAGAATCCAAACAACTCATCCTTTCTTTCCATGCAGACACGCAACAGAAAAACAAAACAAAACAAAACAGAGAAAGAATTTACTTCTTACACTTCCACCTCCTTCTCCAATGACCGTCTCCTGTTTACAGAATTACTGCAGCCATTTGCACTCATGAATTACCGCCTTAATAAACTCTAAGTGCCTGGCAGACAAGGCCTGGGTCCAGTTCACGTCAGAGTCCCCCAGTGTCCCCCACAACACCTCAGCACTCAGTGCCTGGCACAGAGCAGGTGCTCAGGAAATGTCTACTGGAAGGTACTGACTGGGAACCAGACCTGCTCAGGCGCCTGACGGCCCCTTACCTGCATGCCCAGGCAGATGGTATTGAGCATGATGAGGGCAAACATCAGGTATTCGAAGTAGGAGGAGGTGACGATGTACCACACCTGGTACTGGTACGGGTTTTTGGGGATGTAGCACCTCAGTGGGCGGGCCTTCAGGGCATACTGTACACACTGGCGCTGAGGTGCAACGCAAGGGGGTAGGTCAGCACGGGGGATGCTGGGGGGCCCTGGGACCTTGCCTCCCTCTCCATCCCCACACCCAGGGCTGTGCCAGCCAGGAGGAGCTGTGGCCAGGAGCTTGTGGCTGAGACTGCTGTACCATTAGGGGAAGAGTCCTATTGGCCTCTCAGACCAGAAGGCCCCCTTGAGTTAACACAGCCCATTCCTAACATGGCTCTAGCCCAGCCCAGTGGCTGTGAAGGGCTTCCTTTCTCTGGGTGTCATGGGGGATCCCTGAGAAGACCTTTTAGCCCTCCCGCTTGTATTGCTGCAGGTTGGGGATGGGATGGGGTGTATGGAGTCTGGGGCTGGGCATCAATTGGAGGCTCTAGGGCCACCCCCAAACCCCATGCTCTCTTCACTGGCCAGACCCCAGGACTCGGGTTTGGAGAGTAGCTGCTGGGGCCCTGCCCTCCATCTCCAGCAGGCAGCCCAGGCACCTGGTTTTTGTCCAGCTCACAGTTCTTGTACTCAGTCTCCCCCTGCTCTTGGAAGGTGACGATGACGAAGCCCACAAAGATGTTCATCATGAAGAAGGCAATGAGGATGATGTAGATGATGAAGAAGATAGCCATCTCCACTCGGTTGTTATAGACAGGGCCCATGTCCTCGCTGTGTGTGTCTATGGCTTTGTATAGTAGCCTTGGGGTGGGCAGGGGAGAGAAGGCAATGGGCTAGGATGGTGTGTAGGGGCAGGCCAGAGAGAGTGGGCTTTATTCCACAGGCCATGAGGAGCTGAGGGAACTTTCTGAGCAGTCAAGTAATCAGGAAGAAGTGATTACTGACAAGAAGAGGGGAACAGATCCTGAATGCCCCGTCTTTCCATCAAGTGCCCCAGCTACCTTGAATCAATCCGTGGGGCTCCCGCTGTGGGCAGAGATGTATACACATATGGGGGGACTGCGTACACTTGGTCAGAGCGCTCTGCTTAGGCTCACTTTGGAGCCTGCGCACCAGCCCTACAAACCATCTGGCAGTTGGTGGGATTTGTTGAGCACCTGCCATGGACCGGTATGGCATTGAGTGCAGTGGGGTTGCAGAAGGGCAAGCAGGGTCCCTGGCACAGCCCCCACCATGCCCATGTTGATCCAGACCCCAGCCCTCACTCACTGAGGCCATCCCTCGAAGGTGGAGACCGTGAAGAGTGACATCATGGCCGAGAGCACGTTGTCAAAGTGGAAGTCACTGTGCATCCACTGCCGGGGACGCAGTTCTATCTGCGTGGGGTCCCCATCCTTGTACACGTAGTAATAGCCCCTGGCACAGGGAGGCCCATCACCCCCTGTGCGGGGCCCAGCTGCAGCCTCCCCACCCTCATCCCCTGGGCCCTGGCAGTGAGTGTGCCGGGAAAGGAAGGTCCAGATCTGGGACCAGAGGGGACCGCTGGGCACCCCCTCCCGCCAGTTACCCAAGGAAAGGGCTTTTCTGCACATCCCTCCTGGGCCTAAGGGCTCAGGGTCCCAGTTCCGCCAGCCTGAAAGGTCACCTGCCCCCTCGCGGGTGATCCCACCCACAGCGTACCTACACTCCTGCTCTGTCATCTTGGATAAGTCATTGCAGCTGAAGAACTTCCCCTGCGTTCAGGAGGAGGGAGAGAAGGAGGGAGGGAGACACACTGTCACAGAAACAGGCTTGAAAATGGGCTGTGGAAGTGAATGATGGGAGGGAGCAGGGCAGGCAGGACAGCAAGAAGCAGGAGCTTGCCCTCTTCCTCCCCAGCCGGGGCATCCAACCCTTGGAGCAGGGCCCCAGAACCATCTTTCCCCTTCACTGAGCTCCCGGCAGCTCGCCCACTGCTTCCCCACCTGGCCTAGATGCTGCCTAGACTAAGAACTGAGTTCCTTAGATGAGCATTTGCTGAGTGCTCCAGGTGGGCAAAAGGGATACAGATATGCACACAGCATAGGGGCTGGGGTCTCTGCATCCCCTCACCTCCTCCACGGCCTCCCCACTACAGAGCAAGGCAGAGGGGCTGCCCCACCTTCCTACCTTCCTTCTTCAGTCAGGGGTGGGAGTGGGGGGCCGCCCAGGGGGCTGCTGAGGGGAGAGGGCTACAGAGATGGAGTCCAACTGGGCCTTGGCAACTTGCAAAGAGCTGGAAGGACCCAGTACCCCCCACCTTCCAAGGCCTGAGCAGGTGGGCTCTGTGCTGCCTGACGCTGATTTCAGCCTGAGCAGCTTCTCTTTTTCTCTACGTCGTATATCGGGCACCCACAAAAAAAAAATTTTTTTTTTTGAGGTACCGGGACCAAGGATTGAATCCAGGACCTCGTATGGGGGAAGCTGGTGCTCAGTCACTGAGCCACATTGGCTCCCCTGAGTTGGTTTTTTCATTTGTTTGCTTGTTGTTTTGTTTTTGTTTAGGAGGCACTGGGGACTGAACCCGGGACCTCCCATGTGGGAAGCAGGCACTCAATTGTTTCAGCCACATCCACTCCCTCACCCACAAAAGACTTTGTTCGAACAAAAGGAGGGGTTGATTGGGGTCTTAACATGGCTAAATCAAGTCGGAAACCCATGGATTCTAGTCCCGTTCCCTCAAAGGTCCAGAGAGGGAATATGCCTTAGCCAAGGACACAGGACTAGCCGAAGGCACAGCTGGGACCCCCCAGTTTTTTGCTGTCCCTACTACATCTCCCCTTTATGGTTGCTTAGCTAGAGGGGTGGAGGTGAGGCAGGTGACTTGGGGATGAAGCAGGGAGAGGATACAGGGGCCACAAGGCAGGTTTCTGGGCACTTGAAATCAAACATCCTATTTAATACCGAAAGCACATTTAAACTCTTTGATATACTATAGAATATACGTGACAAATTTCCAAAAACTAAACTGGGATGTAAAATGCTAACTGTAACTGACATTCTACTATCATCTTGAGTAGGCAGGAGCTGGGGGTCTTTTGGTAAGAGACTAAAGCACAAAGGGGGTGGGGTGTTGAAGGGCAATTGCTCTTACCTGGGAGGTCCCAGGGCCCCACGCCTGCAGAGGAGGAGGCCCGGGAGGCGTGCCCTGGAGGGGACGGCCACATGCAGCTGTAGGCACTGCCACCCCTCCAGGGCAGTGACAACAGGCCCTGCCTCCCTGAAGGAAGCCCACCCTGACTGCTTCCCTAAGCTGCTTCCTGGCCACAAAGGAAAGACCCGTTCAGTTTGCTTTGTGACCCCCTCATCCCTAGCACAGGGCCTAGCCCAGAGAACATGCTCCATACCTGTTTACTGAATGAACAAAGGGTTGTAAGATGATGTTACTGCATGTCTAAGACTGAGACGACATAATTGAGATTTTTAAAGCTCATGCTTTGGGGGCAGGAGCAGAATGAAGGTCAGGAAGGGAAGAATCAAGGCTGTAGGAGGTACACTCAGATATCGACTCCTGTGCCCTACAGGTGAGCTAAGAGCCAGGAGCATCCAGAAATCAGAGCCCAGTGGGAGCAGACACGCTTGTAAGGCTGATTCCTAGAGAGGAAGTGAAAAACTTTTGCCCCAAGAAAGTAGGGATGGAATGAGGTGGGCTCCCAGGCATGAAACAGAGCCCACCCTCAGAAGCTCCTGGTAGATAAGACACAGCCCAACACCAGACATGCTAGCCGGGAGAATGGGGTGCACCAAAGGAGGTGGAGGTGATTTTAGACAGGCTGGGCAGGATGGAGGAGTGGGAGAGGGTGACGAGGGGAAGGGGGTGAGTGCAGGGCCTGTCAGGCTGGCAGCACACTGCTGGGGGTGAGGGGACTCTTGGGGTCCCTTGGGGAGAAGCTTCATCCTCAAGGAGAAGGTGTAGACAGCCAGAGAGAAAGCAGGTCTGATGGTGATGGCTGCCAGCAGAACCCTGAGGCCGATGGAGCCACCCGGGCCCACTGCAGGACCCACAGGGAGGCAGCTCCTGGAGGCCAGGGGCCCTGGGGTCTAACAGCGAGCTACCCATGGGAAACTCCCACAGAGCAGCGTCAACAGGATGAGGGGAGCACAGGGGCTGGGGAGTGGCATCACCCGGGAAAAGGACCTGGACCCGGGACGCCTTGGCCCCAAAACTCAGTGTGTCCAAGGACATCTGAGCTCACAACTTGGTGCTCTCTTTGCTTAGAGGAGGAAACTGTTCTTGCCTTGGCCTGGGGGCTGGGCACCGAGCTGGGGAAGCGAGGGGAAGTTGCCCAGGTTGGCAGGGCCTCACCTTGAAGAGCTGGACGCCGATGCAGGCAAACATGAACTGCAGGAGGGTAGTGACCAGGACGATGTTGCCGATGGTGCGGATGGCCACAAACACACACTGCACCACGTGCTGGAGGTGGGGGGGAGGCGATGGGGAGGGCCAGGCCTGCACCCCCCACCCGAGCCACCCCAACCAAGCGGACCCCTGCAGTGCAAGCCTTGCTGCCCCCCAGCTGGGTGGAGGGAAGAAGAGGCTCCCGGGGAAGCACGACTGCCCCAGCCTCTTCCTCGCCCCAGCTTGGTCAGTCGAGCACACAGGACGGGCGCCCCAGCTCTGTTCCTGGAGTCGGGTCCATGGCAGCCCTCCCTTCTCTCTCCCCAGGACCCTGCCCCAGCTGTTCTCTCACCTTCAACCCTTTGGCTCTGTTGATGGCTCGGAGGGGTCGAAGCACCCTCAGCACTCTCAGGATCTTCACCACGGAGATGGTGCTGGACCTGGGGGGGAGAGGGTAGCAAAGTGGGGGGCTGGAGGCAGCCCCAGAGCACTCTGCCCACCATGGTTCCAGCTCTCTGCACAGAATGCCTTTGCCTGAAAACACTCTGACCTTCCCCCACCCCTTCCCTCAAGCTGTATGTGGCCCCCTATCCCAGAGCAAAGCTGCCTGCCCTAAGGAGAATAGGGCTGTCTATATGGGTGGGTAGAGGCACTGTCTCCCCCATCAGACTGGAGCTACCCGAGGGCAGGGCTGGGTTCCCTGTGGCCCCAGGCACACTGCCTTCTCCTGCCCGGATCCCGCTATGATGTCCAGGACAGGGCTACCTGCCCACTTAGCACTGTCACTGCAGTCCGGCTGTGGGAACCCAAGTGCCCCTCCCCATATCAGTGGACCTGAGAGAACCCCCTCTAGCAGCGGTGAACGATGGCTGGGTCTCATGCCCTGAGGCCCTAGCACGGAGCTGAGGGGGCTCCAGGCCCGGGCCCTGCCACTGCTCACTCAAGTCCCATGGAGATGAGGGACACGGCCACCACCAGCAGGTCCAGGATGTTGAAGTAGTTCCGGCAGAAGGAGCCCTTGTGCAGGAAGGCACCGTAGGTCGTCATCTGCGGGGAGAAGCAGGTCCTGGGGGAGGAGGAGCTTAGGGGACAGTCCTGTCCCCACAAAGACGGGCTCTCAAGGGAGCACTCGCCTCGGCCTGCTCAGGAGGAGCACTTAATGAGGCAGAGCCTGCCAGGAGCCCTCTATATTTCACTCAACTTGCTGTTTCTCTGCTCACAGCGCAGGGAGGCCCAGGTCTCCTCATGTCTGCAGGACGTGATCAAACTCCTCCTCCTTCCTGGAAACCTTGGGACAGCACCTCTGTCCTAAGGCTTTTGGAGTCAGCTTGAACGATCCCCTAGAGGACGTGACCTTTGCCTGGCCCCTGAACCCTCTCTCTTCCTTCTACATCCCCTCTCTAACCCCCTCCCTCCATGCCACATACACACATTCTTGCTCACTCTTCAGCTTCCTTTATATATTCTCCAGTAATCTTCTAGGCCCTTTGCACAAGCACATTATGTGCTTAAAGCATGAGGGAGTTGAAGAACTTTTCTGGCATTCGAGGCCCCGCAGGATTTGGTCTCAACTTGCCTTCCCAGCTTCAGTGCCCAGGACTCCCTGAATGCACTGCATGTCCCAGCCGAAAGGGCCACCTTCTCTTTGAGCATGTCCCATGTGCCTGGATTGCCCCTGCTCTCTCTCCCTAACGAAACCCTATCCAACTTCAAGGTCTCGCTCTAACGCCACTACCTCCATGAAGCTCTCCTTCACCTCCGGGAAGCCTCCCTCTCCCTCTGCTCAAATCCTCCCAAAGTGGAGGCCCTGAACTAAGGGACGGCTCCAATTTCATACAACAGCCTGCTCTGGGCCTGTCCCTCGTGCACAGCCACCCTCTCCCCTCCTCGTTGCTGAACACAAAGCCTGGGCCTAGGATGTTTCGGTCACAGGTGGGTCATCTCTCTGCCACCCAGCCTGCAGGATGGCCTGAACCCAGGCGTCCACCATGGGAACGGGCGAGCAGTGGTGAGCTGCAGGCGAGGAGCAGGAGGGATGTGATAGGGCAGGGTCCCCAGAACCCACCCCCGGGCAATGGGCACTTCTCCAGGGACTTCTGGAGGGAGACGTCTCTCCAGTCATTAGTAACGAAGATCCAGGAACAAGTCACAGCTTCTTGGGACTACTTTTAAGCTATCCTGCCTTCAACATGGAAGAAAAATGTCTACAGCTTCACAGACATGGGCTGTGCACTGCTGAGAGGTGGGCAAGCTACCTGCTCACCCCTCACCCCAGTCTATGAGCTGAAACCTCCTTTGGCCTCCTGGGCCCCGTGAGTCCTTCCCTGATGGCCTCTACCTTCTGGGTTTTCTCCCACCCCTGCCAGCCCCAGCCCCTGAGTGAGCTCAGCCTGGGTAAGTTGGAGCCTCATCTGAGAACCAGTTCTCTGGCCTGGAGAAGCCCCAGGCCCCAAGCTGTGCTATAGTCTTCACTTACCTTGAGGACAATCTCCACAGTGAAGACGGAGGTAAATGCGATGTCAAAGTACCCAAGGATCTGGGGACAGGGCAGGGGGGTGACACAGGACAGGGAGAGAGAAGCCAGTGAGAGGAAGGATGAAGCAATGATGTCATCCTCATCCTCATCATGATCCTTGAAAACTAGGCAAGGAGAGCCTGCCTGGGCCCCATGCCATGACGACTCTGTTCAGAAGGGGTAGGGTGGGCAGTTGTGGTCCTCCAGGGACTTAAAGTCTGAGAGATTCTGATGCCTGCAGCCACAGAGAGGATACAGCTGGGCTCTGGGCACCAAAGGGAGGTGCGGCCTCCCTCCATGGCCACGGCCAGAGTCAGGGTGGGGCGCTGAGCGTGCAGAGGGCTGGGACACCCTCACCTGATTCCTGACCGACTGGGCCCGGATGGGGTCCTCCGCAGCCAGCGCAGCACTGCTGAGCAGGATGAAGAGCAGGATGAAGTTGGTGAACCAAGTGGCGTTGACGATGCGGTGACACAGGACACGGATCCTGGTGGGGCAGGGGGTGGGGGTGTGTCAGGGGAGCTGTGAGCCGCTGGACCTCAGGCTCCACCAGCCTCTGTCCTGCAGAGGGACCTAGGATCCCCCCACCCCTACCCAGGGTCAATGGACAAGAATAGCCTGGCATCTGGATGGTTCTCTGCTTGGAGATGCAGGCGGCCCTGCCCCCCACTCTGTCCCTGCTTCCTGCAGCCTTGGCCCCATCTCCCAACTGAGCCCCTCCTCCTTTCTACCCATCCCCATGTACCACCTCCACCACCACCCCGCGATTTCTCCACCAAAAGGAAATGGGGGGCTCATCTCCATCCGTGAGGCAGATAGAAGAAACTCCATGAAGACTAAAATGTGCATATATTTTGAAGGTGTCACACTGTGAAGCCATGAAAATTGACAACTTTCCCTTTTCTGCTCTCTTGCTTCATCTCTTCTGACCCGGCACTGGCCTCTTGCTTTCATCTTGTCCCTTCTAAAAGTGCTCTCAGAAAGGAACAAATAAACACAGTCCCTCTTAGGTGTAAGTAACTGATAGGGTTTAAAGTATTACTTCTGGAGATACAGGCACAAGGACACCAGGCCTTAATCTAAAGGAATGAGTTTCTCATAGAGTAATTATAGGCACAGAGAATCAGGAGAAGATCTTTTTAGAGCAGAGAAGCACCCCTCTCTGAGAGCCCCATCAATCACCCCGCTCAGCATTGGAAGACGCCACCCACTTATTGGTGGGGCTGAAGATGAAGAAGGAGCTGGCTTCTGGAATGGGCACTGCCTTCTCTTTCAGCTGCAGCTCGGCCAGGGGGCGTGGTCGGGGGCTCACTGGGATCTCAGGCTCATCTTCTTCATCATCCCCTGTGGAGAGAGGGAGTGAAAGAAATTGGGGGTGTCTTCCCTCCTTGCAGCTTCCCTGGCTCTGTGCTCTGAGCCCTCCTATGAGCCCTGGAAGCTGGCAAGCAAAGGTGGTACTAGGCCAGCATGGGCCAGGAGGACGTCAGCAGAGTTCGCTCCCTTTCCCGGCAGCAAGATGGTTTGAGCTGTCAGGGGTGGGTGGGGCAGGCTCACACCTTCTGCATGTGGGGTCAGGAGCAAGGTCAGAGGGCCTTGCTGCTGTATTTACTGCTCAGGGCTGGACCCTCATGCTCTCTAAGGCTCATGAGCTGGGGAGAAGGGAAACCCTGCTTCAGATGAGGAGACCTGAGTTCTAGTCCCAGCTCTACCACCAACTTGCTGTGCAACAAGTTCTTCCCCTGCCTGAGCTTCAGTTTCCCCAATTTGTGAAAGTGACATGGGGCAGGAGAGCGGTTGAAATAAATGGTATCTGTAGAATCTAAAGCTTAGAATCCTGGGCTAAGGATTCTAAAAATAATCATTTCAGAGAGGAACTGCCAGCATGAAAAAAATCAGTCAATATTTCCTGAGTTTCAGGCAGTCCCCAGAACCATGCCAAGTCTGGAGGGGAGAGGGTGGGCAGAAGAGTAAGAGACAGACATGCCTGGGACATCTGCTGGGTCTCATGCCCCCTCTGCCGAGGAGAGCTGGGTGCCCGAGGGCCTCAGCTGCAGGGTGGGGGACCCAGTGGCTGCACTGGGGGGCATCGTCTAATGGCGGGCTGACCCTCCTCTTGCAGCTAGTGGCCCAGGCCCTTATTACCCCACCATAGCTGCCTCCTGCCCATCTCCTAGCTGTCCCCTGTCCTTTCTGTGGACTTCCGGAGCTCGCAGAGACCCTCAGGGTCGCCAAGAGCCACTGGATGCTGCCTTCTCCTGCTTGGAGCCTGTGGGGTTCTCAGCTTCCATCTGAGTCACGTTCCCATTCTCCTGAGGAGCCGGAACACATCCTAATGACACTTTCCGTCTTTCCTGTCAACGACCCCAGAGATGCATTTTGTGCTTAACTGCAGGGCCCGTTAATCCTGAGAGCTTGCATATTTGCTTTCTTTTCTCCCTTAATTCTTACTTCCTCTATGTCCTTTTTATTAATTTTAATAAACTTTTTGGAAAGAGGCCAGATATAAACATTTTCAATCCCCTTGGTAAGACCTCTCTCCTAACTGCCCAACCCACATGGCCTCTATCCTCTACCCTCTCCACTTCTTTCCAGCCCCTTTCCCTTCCCCTGAAGTCCTCATCGGGCAAGCCCAGGTTTCCTAAGTCAACCACCCTCCCACCTACACACCAGCCACTACCAGCCAACAGAGGCTGGTTGTCAGATGAAACAACTTAAGATGGATTATTCTAAAACCCAAATATTCATTTCTGGAAAACAGCCTTCAAATTTTATTAATCTTGTCTACTCCAGCTCTGCTTTCCCCACACTTTACTGTGCAAAATCATTTATTCATTCATTCTCTTTACTAAGTGCCAAGAATTATGCCAGTTAGAGCACAAGTCCCCCTGGAGCTAAGAGTCATTGGGGAAAACAGATGCAAATTGGCTGATTCCAGAAAGAGATGGAAAATTGCACGAGTGATCCATGCTCTGAAGGACCATGAGTGAGCTAAGAGAGAACTCGAGAGCTCTCGGGCACCAGGGCTCTTCCAGGAGGCCAGTCTGGTGTTGCTCACTCTGCTTGTTCCTCTCCCTGGTACCAGAGAACAGGGTTTCAGTAGCAGCCACTGGTTATTCGCACTTATGAGATTTATGAGACGAGTTTGTAGTTTATCCATGGCTGGGTCTTAGCCATCCTTCCTCCTCCCTCTGCCATTGTCTCCTTTAAGATTTTCCCAAAATTATGGTTCTCTTCAACTCTGTA